>PVJO010012203.1:0-15367 GCA_004026905.1 Hystrix cristata
GAGAGGCCGGCAGAGACGGGATTTCGGGGCGGGGAAGGGGCGGGGCCTGGGCCTGGCCGAGGGGCGCGGGGCGGGGCGTGGGCTGCGGCGCGCGAGCCGAGCGTCCGGCCGAGCCCCGCCGAGGCCCGAGCCCACCCGAGTGTTCCCGAGCCCGCGGCCCCCGCCCGGGGCGATGGAGCCGGAGCCCGGCGGGGCGGCCGCTGCGCTCCTGCGGCAGAAGAGGGCAGCGCTGCGGCGCAGGGGGTGCAGTTTCGAGAGCCCCAGGTACCGCGGCCGGGGAGGGGCGCGGCCGGGAGGGGCGGGAGCGGGGAGCCAGCCACGTGGGGGTGGCGGTGCGAGGATCCCGCGCGTGGCTGAGGGGCCGTCGGACGGGAGGAGCCGTGGTCCCAGCAGTGGCCGCCCGAAGCTTCGGCCCGGGGCAGGCCCGGCACGCGCGGCCTCGCGGGTCTCGGGCTGTGGCGAAGGTGCCCTGCCCTGTTCTTCTCAGGGCTCAAGGACAAAGTCGGTAGGAGCCCCCCGAAATATGCCCTCCAGCACCCGTGCTCGCGCCCCGGGTGCCGCACACCTGCTGCCTCCGGCCCCGCCCATCGCTCCCCCGCCTTCCCCCCACCTCCGCCCTCCAATGCAGCGCCCCTGGGCCGCCCCGGACGGACGCTTCCCTCGGCCGGGGTCGCCGGCGCCCCTCCCCGCCGGCATCCTCCTTACCCAGCGCCCTTCTGAACCGCCAGGGCTCCCCGCTGTGCATTTCGCCTCGGACACGCCCTCCCTGTGCCGGGACGCTGGGTGCTGCCTTCAGGCATCCCTGGAACTTGGGGTGCATCCTCCTGCTTCCCGGTTGCTCAGGTTGGCCCTACATTTCTTCAGGACTCATCCTATTCCTCAGGACCCAGCTCCCAGCCAGACTTCCTAAACCCGCAGCCCACTCCTAAAGCCCAGACACTGCGCTCTGTGGTGCACCCTTAGGAGCTCTCCATCGCCCACAGCAGTGATGCAGACTGGGGTGGGGACGGGAAAGATGAGGGCATGGGACTTCCTCCCCCAGTAAAGCAGAAAAGAAGGTTCACTTGCTAAGCCTTAATACAAAGTGAGGCCCTTAAGTGGGCCCTTTTCCATCTTCAGTCCTTGGCACTCCCTGCACACCCTTGGTGCTCCAGCAGTTCTAATTTGAGTGTAATTGTTGAGGACAGGGACCCCAGCTGTCCTGGTCCCTGCTCTGTCCCCAGAGGGGGCTCAGGCCTGCCCCATCACAGATGTTTACTGTGTGCAAATGAACAAATGTCTGACTGCTGTTGATTTCTCCCTTGTGCTGTTTCTCATCAGCACTCTTGCTCCTGTCATGCTCTTCTATACATACACGGTCCCGAGATTTCCTCTTTGGGTAGTGCCTCCCCCCGGAAGTCTTCCCTCCACCCTGGGCTGAGCTCTGTACTTTGTGCATCTGTCAGTTGGTCCACATTTCACTGCATGTGGGTGACCTGGGTGATGTGTCTCCTGCTCTAGACTGGGAGAACTACGGGTACAGCCCCTGTCCTCGTGGGGCCTACACACTTTGGGCTGGTGCGTGGAGGATGAGAACAGGTCTACCAAGAGATGAGGCCGGAGACGGTATTTAGGGTCGCGCTGTCCTATGGAGCTTTCTACAGTGGGGGAAAAGTTCTGTAATCTACTCCAGCCGGTCCCAGAGCCCTTAGCACTTGTGGCCGTTGAACACGGTAGTGTAGCTAGCTCGGCTAAGGAAGTGAATTTTTAAATTTCATTTAACTTTCAGTGTAACTGCCTATGACTAATGTTCGCCATAGCAGATAGTGACAGTTTAGAAAATGTGTCTTCCTCTGAATTCCCACTTGTACCACCCTCTCTTTTGCCTGCCTGCCCTCATGCTTGAAAGACTGCATAACTTCTTGGCCTCCAAGGTATTTTTGTTCTCCATTTGACACTCCATGACATCTTAACAAGCCTTAATAAGGGTTACCAGCTTTTCTGATCATAAAAGTCATTTTGTGGGAAGAAGTTTGAAAAACTGAGAAAGATATAAAGAGACTAATTACATTTTTATTGACATGTCATCTTACCAAGTATCTTCTGGTCTTTTTCTTTCATATGAATGTATATATTTATATTAACATTTTAAAGTTGCTTTTTCACTTTATATGCTGTATGAAAATTTATTTATTTATTTATTTATTTATTTATTTATTTATTTTTGGGTGCTGGGGATCAAACTCAGGGCCTTGTGCTTGCTAGGCAAGTGCTGTACCACTTGAGCTAAATCCCCAACCACAGAAAATTATTTTAAATTGCCGTATGCTGTTCTGTCATATAACATTCTGCCATCACTATTCTGTTGCTCAGTGGCTACTCTGTAAGGCAGGTAAGGCAAGAACAGGCAGATTGGGGCTGGCCTTTTCAATCTCTGATTTTCAAGGCTGATTATTTTCCAGCTAGGTCTTATTTTTGGAGGAACAAGGATGTATTTAACTCATCCTTTATTATTGAACATGTCATTTACTTCCAGTGTCTCACTCGCACTAGAGATGCAGTGAATCCCTGCGTACTAATCTGTGTATGAATAGGTCATTGTTTCCAGAAGTTCAAAGAAGGGAAGGGGAATTGTTGGATCAAAGAAAATAGACATTTTAAGGGTCTTTGCAGCATAATGCTAGACTGCTTACCAGAAAGTTTTGCCCATTTACATTTCCCCAAGAGAATATGACAGTGGCTGTTTTTTCCCTCACCCCCAATCCTAGGCATTATCATTTATAGATTTGCCACTTTGTTTTTGAATTTATTTGTTTATTATTGAAGTGAAATTTTTCTCCTGTTTATTCATAACATGTACTTTTATGAAATAGGTGCACATGAACTTTTGTCTATTTTTCATCTAGAATATGTACTTTTCTATGTAGAATTGAAGCACTTTGTATTTATTAAGGGAATTAATTTTTGATTAAACATGTAGCACATATTTTTCCAGTTCATCACTTGCCTTTTCACTTTTTTTATGATGAGCTTTTTTATGATGGCTTTTGATAGTTTTTTTTTAATTGTGGTGGTGGTTGTTTAGTCATCTACACTGATTTGTTCTTCCTGTTTATGCTCAAGTAGAAGAGAATTCCTTAACTTAAAAACAGATAAACATTCATCTGCAATTTCTCCTATTATGTTTGTTGCTTTACAAATTGCCTCCTTGGGGGCTGGGGATTTAGCTCAGTGATTAGAGTGCTTCCCTCACAAACACAAGGCCCTGAGTTTGATCCCTGGCACCAAAAAAAAAAAAAAAATTGCCTCCTTAAATCATTAACCCAGATGTCCTTGGAATTGCATAGAAGGCAGTCCATTGAACAGAAGTGCAGGCAACACCTGGGCAGGTGGATAGCCAGGAAGCTCCGCTGCTTCTCGGGCACAGCCAGGGGTAAGATCCTTGGCCTCATGTGGGCCTGTTGTCAGATTAGCTTCAAGTCCTCAATTACTTATCATTTTTTATTGTATCAAGCTTACATGCTACTATCCCATGTGTAGGCCCTTTGAGAATCTGCTTTAACCATATTTACCCAGTCATTTTGTTGACATCAGGGGGGAAAACACTTTCTTCTCAGTAGGGCGATTCTCTTGGCTAAATATCCTGTGCCAGCTCTGAGAACTGGAATGTATGGAACGTAGAGAATTAGTGGATGTGAAGGAGCAGGGAATGGCCTGAGCATTGGCCTTGCAGGCAGGTGGCAGGGAGAAAGACCAGCAAGCACACCCAGAGCCATCGGGCGAGACACTAAGGCTTTTAGACAACCTGCCCTGTGTTCACCATGATTTGGAAGGAAGGCATAGAGATGATATTGAAGAAGAAGAGTTTGGAGTGAGATCAACCTGGGTTCAACTTTCTGCCTTTGCACTCATCACCGTGTGTGTACTTGGGCCAGTTGCTTAACCCCTCAGAGCCTTTGTTATTTGTAAAATGACCCGTCTGGCAGTATTGATGCAAGCTTTTTTTGGTGGCATGGCAGATAGATCCCAGAACCTTTGTACTGAGCTACATCCCCAGCCTTTTCTTTTTTTTTTAATTTTAAATAGAGATAGAATCTCACTAAGTCACTGAGTTGCCCAGGCTGGGCTTGAACTTGCAGCCCTCCTACCTCAGCCTCCCAGAGTGCTGAGCGTATAGGCATATGCACTGTGCCTGGTTGATGCAAGCTTTAAATAAACTGACTTACGCCAAGTGCTAAAAACAGTGTTTGCGTGAAGTATGATTAAATGTAACTGTTAGGAAGAGGGGGTGAAGAGAAGGACAGTAGTTGTCCAGGGTACTAGTAGGACTGGTCAGAGAAGATTTTGGGGGATGTATAGAAGTGAGAAGTACAAAAACACCTATTTTATATGAAAGAGGCTAATAGAAAGGTGCTCAGTATTCTAAGAAATACATCTGTTAGCTTTTGTCCCTTCATGGTGATCAAGAAACACAGTCAATGAACGTGGGTTATTTTAAATTACTTTTGAATTGCTGAGCTCAGTCTTTCCTGTGGTGCTGCATGGGAGCTGAGCCCCATGTGCGCCGCAATAGTGACGGGGTCACATATCAGTAGGAGTGAGTTTGCCAGGTGGGAACTCAACTCGGAGTGAACTTCAGACATCACCTAGGTTAGCCTCGCAGGAATCTTTTCTGCACTTAAACCTTTATAGCTGATCATCCAGCTTTTTTGTGTGTGTGTCCCATTTCAGATCCGGAAGCCCATAATGATCAAGTAAGACTTTTTATCATAGAGCATCTCTGTTAGCTTCCTAAGAGTTAAGTTGGAGCTTGTTTCGTTGTCCTTGTGACCATTACTCATGATTCTGCTGCCGTAGGCCCTGCACTACTGATGCCTGGGGTTTGGGTTCTGGGGAAAGATGGCAGCTTAGATTGTGGGGTGTAGTTTCAGGGTGGTTCTTGCTCCTGGCTACCCTGTTGTAATCATCATTAAACAGTCTCCCACAGGTCTGTCAGGACTAGTAATGCAGCAGTATGATTCTGATTGGCTGGTGTGTGTGCCTTACCAGTAGTTAAAAATTTCAGAAACATTATCAAAGTCTCTAAATGACAAGCAGGAAAAAATTACTGGTTCATGCAGCTGCAACGTGCTGTGGTAGAGCAAGCTTTGGAGGCAGATAGGTCAGTGTGCTTAAATAATGTCATCAGTGATCTTTGTTTTCTGGGTTGGCTTTATGCTCACAGAGTTAGAGAGTTAACTACTACAGTTTTACTTTCTCTCCTAGCAGAGAAGATGGGGCTTCTTAGTAGTCCTAGGACATGTCCCAGGGTTGACATTCATTGGCCGTCTTGGGTTCTCTGGTCAGTTCTGCACCAGTGACTGGTCAAAAGAAGATGAAGCATGTTAATGGAATGAACCTTGGTCATGTGCTCAACCCAGAACTAAGGGGTTAAATCACTTCCATTTGTAGAAACCAAGAGGCCACGATGATCACAGGGCTATCACCAGAAGAAGGCAATGGAGACTGGGTTGAGTTTTTGGTGGGTTTTTTTTGGGGGGGGGTTGTTTTTTGTTTTTTGTTTTTCTGGTGCTAGGAATCTAACTCAAGGCCTTGTGCTTGCTAGGCAAGCACTCTACCACTGAGCTAAATCCCCAGCCCTGGGTTAATTTTTTTAAATGCCATTTAACTTTTCCAAAGTACAGTCACAGGATATTGGGGTTGCTATATTTTTTTTATCTCTAGTTGTAAAATATTAACTTAGTTAAGTGGCGAACTCATGGTTCTTAAGTTTAGCCACACCTGCTGCAGAACCCTACCATAGAAGATTTTGAATGACAAGTAGAAACATATTTTCTCCTTTCCCAAATATTGCTCCATACATGATGTTGTCCTTATTAGTAATGCATGGAGCCCACGCCTTTGGAGAACAAATTTGGTGCCAAGACAAACGCTTTCTTGTTCCTGAATGTTGCTTTCCAGGCAAAAAGAGCAGTTATCCATTATGCATACGGTTGCTTCCTTTTCTGCTTCCTTCTGTTTCTCCCTGGTGCTTGGATCATATTCTTGTTGTTTTCCAGGAGGCTTCTATTTTTCAGGTAGTTTTGTAAACAGATATTCTAATGTGAGCTGTCTTTCTAGGCTTCATTCCTCTGTATTATGTCTTTGTCATTCTTTTTGTTTGTATCAGGCCCTTAAGTATTTAATCATAAATAAATCTGCTACTGTCAGTTTTCTTTTAAAAAAGCAGCAGTCTTCCTGGGAAAGACTATTAAAAGCTGTCTTGTATTGGGCTGACATAATGGATTCTTAGGGCCAACAGAAGGAAATTAATTTTCATATTATGTCTCTTCTCATAAGATCAGGGTCAAAACAACTTGTATTATTCACTAAGACTTCAAATTAATGCAAACCAGCTTCCTTTCCTGGAGGAACACAATGGTCAAATTAGTTTTGCTTTAGAAGGTTAAAATGAGAAATTGGGTTTGGTTGCCAGAGTTGGAGATCTGAAGAGAGATGAAGTCTGACAAAGAACACTGTAGGAAGAGTGTAAGTTTCAGCCTCTTCAGTGAGACTGCTGCTGTTTCTTCCTGGGGGTAAAATTTTAAGACAGCATGCAGGGATGCAGAGATGCAGAAAGTGCAGAGATGTGGGAAAATAAAAACCACACATTTGGGTGTTTCTAAAGCTAGGATCTTCGAGAACAGTGTGCAAATATGAGTTGGCATTGAAGTGTGACCAGCTAGAGATTTATGTAGAAGATTTATGTGCACCATAGGATTGCTTGTTGCTTGGGCCATTTGAACTGCACTCACTGAATACCTTATTAGTAATTTATAATCAACAGAGATTTGTGCACAGTTCTGGAAGCTGGAAAGTCAAAGATCAAGGTGTCAGCAGATTTAGTATCTCAAAAGGGGCTGTTTCTCTTAGTGCCTTCTACTAGTGTTCTCGTGTGGCAGAAGGCTGGATGGGGCTAGTGAGCTCCTTCAGGCCCCTTAATACTGGCACTTGGCCCATGGGTGAGGGTGGGACCCTCCTGACCCAGGCACCTCCCAAAGGCCTTACCTCCTAATACTGTCAGATTCGGGGCTTAGTTTCAACATATCAGTTTGGGGGATACAAACATACAGACCATGGCACTTGGAAAAAGGAGAAACAAAGTCCATTACGAGTGCGTCATTGTCTTGAATTGAGACAATATACATTTATGTACATTTATGTTAAATGAGAAGAAGCAGATACTTCCAAGTAATAGCTAGTGTATAAAATTACAATGTAATTAAAATTTTTTTGGTGGCCATATTTTAAAGTGAGAGATAAGTAAAATTAATTTGAACAGTTTATTTAACTCAGGGTGTCCAAAATATTATCATTTCAACATGTAAACCACATTAAAAATTACCAAGGTGGTCATTTTTTCCAGTAATGTCTTTAAAATCTAGTGCATGCTGTGTGCTTATGGCACACCTCAGTTCAGACCTCCATGTTGTCATTGCTCTGGACAGTGCAGGTGTGGATCCTTAAGTAGAAAATCTCTGAAAGAGGCACATCAACATTTCTCATTTATTTTGATCTATAATGTGGCTATGAGTCACAGTGACATAGGAAAAGGTAAAAAGAACAAAAGGGATATTGGAGACACTAGGAAAAGGGAATCAGTAATTAGGAAGTTTAACTGACTTAGTGAACTCTGGTTAACAGTAGGTATAAATCCCAAGTGACATTTAGACTTTGAGACTTGAAGGTGAAACCACTGTGTCATGGATGCATGATGTGATTGAAAACATTTCTATTTTAGGGAAATAAGATTTTGGGGTGGAATTTTTGTATGTATATCCAATGTTGCTATTGCGTCAAACAAAATGAGCTACGAATTGACTGATGGGTGTAGTATCCCATGGGACACTGGTAGTCTTTGATAAGACTTCTTCTCTGGAATAGTGGGGATGAAAATCTCACTGGAGAAATTCCAAGAGATTGTAATTGGGAGATGGATTGGGAGCAACAAATACAGCCAACTCTTTGCAGGAGAGAAGATGAGTTGCAAAATTTGTGTGTGTGGGGGGTTTGGTTTGTTTATTTAGATTTTAGGCTTCTTGCTTTTGTTTCGTAAATAGGTTTATATCTGATAAAATGATCCAGCAAAAGGAAAGATTTCAGAATGAACAAGGAGGTGTTCTGTTTGAGAAAGAGAAAATGCACCAAGGATATGATAGCAGGCTTCCTGCATTTGAAAATGTGGCTTATGAAGAAACAATTAGGCCCACTTGGATTCTGGTTCTGGGCTAGGCCTAAAGTCACAGTCGGTGTGAGGTGTAAGAAGGCACGGTGGACCAGTGCATGAAAGTAAATTCCAGCAGGCAGTGCTGCCAAGCTGGAATGGCTGGAAGATGCAGTTAAATTTTTATGATTGGAAATGTTAAAGCATCTGTAAGTTAAACTAGCATTTCTCAACTAGGACATGTTTTTGGCACACTTTGGGATGTAACAGTTTTGGTAACATAATTAAGAAGACTCAAAACAATGTTACCTAAATCAGCAACAGCTATAGCAAACCCTGCTCCACTGTAACAATGACCCTGGAGGTAGGGCAGATGGGTGCTGTTCTTTGGTTGCTCCTCAGCACCTGTTTGCTTCTTGAGCAAAAACGCTTTGAGCAAGGTGTCTTTTAGACTCAAAAGGCAGCTTTCCTATGTCTTTCAGTAAAAAGACACAGTCCCTCTTTGTGGCTCACTGGAGGTGGTACCATTGTTCCTACTGGAAGAAATGCACGCCCCGCTTCTCACTCCGCACAGGCTCAGGTCAGTTCTTACACTCACAGTCCAGTCTGACAGACTCTATAAAGAGCATATCAGTAGTAATCTATTGCAAACAACAGAATCCACTCCCCCCAATTTAAGGAAAAAGGGATTTTTTTTTTTTGGTGTTGGGGATCGAACTCAGGGCCTTGTGCTTGCAAGGCAAGCACTCTAACCGCTGAGCTAAATCCCCAGCCAGAAAGGGATTTAATAGTGGTACAGGGAATTAAATACTTACACAGTCACTGGAAGTGCCAGAGAGCCGACTAGTCTGTGCTCCCAGGACCAGTCAGCTTTGGTGTGATCAGGAAGCAAGCTACCGCTTTGTGACAAGACACTAGTCCCTGCTGGGGTGTACCCCAGTAGAGAGGCACTTGCTCAGCATATGCAAGGCTCTAGATTGAATCATCAGCACCAAAACAAAAACAACAAAAGCCACCTGATCAATCAAGAAGCCAGGAGCTCTTTCCACCTTGGCTGACTGTAGAACCACGCTGCCAACTCTGATTTGATCCCCAGAGCTGCTGCTGCTACTTTAGAAAGTTGTAGAATCAGGAAGCTGCTGACTTCAGAGCCCACGCTACCTGTTACCACCTGCAGAAGCAGAGTGATGGCTTGAACTGTCTCTCTTGCTCTGCCCAACTCAGTTCCTGGTCGGAGACTCTTATGTCTAGATCGTGTCCCAGCCTCTAACTGTAAAGGAGGTGAAGACATTTCAGTTTAGTCCTTCCAACTTCTGCACAGTGCAAGAGGACTGAAGCAAGCACGGAGTGAGTCACCTGCAGCATGTGCCACAGGCAGTGTCTGTCTTCGGTTGTAGTGAACATGACTTAGACACACCAGTGGAAGATCGGCAGCACCAGGTGACAGACTTCCCGTGCACATGGTACTGCTGCATAGCTGTACCCGCTCTTGGGAGCCACCTTCTTGGATAAGAGGTAAAAACAGGCACTCCAGCCTCAGCTGGGCAGACAGAGTAGACTTTGTAGGCATAACTGTCAGTGAGCACATAGCACAAATAGAAGTGAGCATTAAGTGCCTGCCTTGCATTTTATGGCCAGAGAGCAAAGTGTCACTAAAGCAGCATAAGCCATTAAGTACATCCTGTATCTCAATCCCAAATTGGTGTTCCGCAGATGGATGGCCTTTGCGCCTGTCCTCTCAAAGCACCTGCCATTGGAGACTGACACTGTTGAGCGGTCTGACTGAAGCCACCTCACTCAAGAAAGGCCCTAGCATTCCAGCCTTGTCTTTTCACTCCAAATGGATTGTTTTCCAGTGTTTCTGACCTTCACGTAGTCACTTATTCATTCCACAGACACTCATGGGCACCTGTGTGTGCAAGGCACTGCGAGACCCCCAGAACGTGGCAGATGGGGCTCCTGCCATCATGCAGCAAACATTATAGCACAGGGAGATGGACCATGTGCCAACACAAATGCACATCTGGGACCAGGATGGCTTTGGACGGTGATGAGTACCAGCAAGCAAGAGGGCAACAGGATTAGGAGTCACTGTGTATGGGAGGTGGTGGCTTCATGTCCACTTGCAATTTATCCACTGCTCAGTCGGTGGTCAGGTCAACATGGACTTCATGCTGACCTTGGTTTGAAGACAGGCACCAGGGCTGACTTTGCTGGGGTTACAGTGGTTCTCAGTCTGATCCGAGCAAGCGGTGTGCAAGATGGCGAGTGCTGGTAGGTGGGTGCCTCCCGGAGCTCTCGTGGAGTATGTCTGAGCCCAGACAGGGCCTCGGTATGCACCTCTGTCTGCCTCGTGGTCAGCAGCAAAGGCCAACTGCAGAGATCTCACACTTCCCTCCACCCGCATCACTGTAGGCCTCAGGGCTGAGACCGGAGGCGCATGATGAGTTCAGGTGTCCAGGAAGAGAAAGTGATCACCTGCATGCCCCGCAGACCACCCTCACTCCATATGCACCACGTGTATGGAAGAAACCCCTATACTGAATGGGGACACCCTCATCCCTCCTGCAGGGCCACTGTGCCCCAAGAGCGCCGAGTCTCCCTTCCTGCCCCTCTGCATCTGTTTCCTCAAACCTTGAGAAGCGTGTCTGTGGGGTGCTTTAACCTTCAGCTTGGAGAGGGGCCTCCTTGTGCTCATTTCCATGAGAGAACAAGGCCACTGTCTTGATTTTCCTTCTGATCACCACTGAAGTCTTCTGTCTATGCCTTTGCTATCTGCCCTCCACTGCTGCTTTTGCCTGTTCCTGTGCTAGTGCCTGTAGGAACAGGAGCAGAACTTAACATGTTCCTTAGTAAATGGGTGGATCCCCCTTGATGCCTTTTATCCAAGCTGCAATCTGCACTCAGACTGGAGATCTGGCCTTGCAGACTGGGAAGGCTCCAGAGGTGGTGGGGACCAGCCACCCAT
Source organism: Hystrix cristata (assembly GCA_004026905.1). Taxonomy (NCBI): domain Eukaryota; kingdom Metazoa; phylum Chordata; class Mammalia; order Rodentia; family Hystricidae; genus Hystrix; species Hystrix cristata. The sequence continues at coordinate 11,151 of PVJO010012203.1, forward strand.
TTTTGCCATCCCCCAAGCTTCTCCCCAAAGCCCACCGCGGCCAGGCTGCCCCTCTGAAGGGCCTGCCTACTGTCTGGTCCCCACTGCAGGGCTGCCAGGCCCCAACCAGAGAGGCTCTGGGTCAGCGTAACCTCCCATGATTCATGATCCTTTCTTTGGCAGGTTCACCTGTACTTTTGCTAAATGCCTCTGGAGAGGTTCACATGTAAGATACACTTACCCTTCTCTCAGCCCTTCCTCAGAACAGGCCACCCTTTCTTGTTAGAAAGCCGGGGCAGTGAAAAGAAGGCAACAACCTGTCCTTCTCGCACTGGCTACTTGGCTTTAACCCTCAGGTCGGCAGTGGCCAAGGTCAGGCCCTCAGGAAAGTCCTCTTGGTTTCCCTCATGTTACAGAAGGTGAGCAGAATCTCCACATCTCTTTCCTGACTGTGTACAGCAGGTCTCCAGTTACAGCATAGGTTTTGGACATTCTTTTGTCTCAGTAAGTTTGCCTCTGTCTCTTGAGCCATGAGTTCCAAGGAATCATCCAAATGACCAGGGCAGCTGCCATCTTTCCAAGAAGTTCAACTTCTGCCAAGTATTTTAGACAGAGAATAAAGATAAAATATAAAATATGTCAGAAGATTAAGAGGAACATACAGTGTTTTAAATTAGAAAGCTAAGACCACACAAGGTAAAAGAGGTGAATAAGTGGGCTAAAATTAAGTGAAAACGCAGAATCTGAACAACTAGAAAATGAAAGTAAAGAATTAAAGTGTAAAAAAGAACTCTAAGTATAAAGTTAGGGTAAAAAGATTAAATAGTAGGAAAGGTGTAAAAGACCTGACATTTAAATTTTTAAACAAAAATTTTAAAGATTAAGGGGTGTGCTGGGCGTGGTGGTGCACACCAATAATCCCAGCACTTGGGAGGCTGAGGCCGGAGGATCACTCTGAGTTTGAGGCTAGCCTGGACTCATAATGAGTTCAAGGCCAACCTGAACTATGTGATGAGACCTTGGCTCAAAAAACCCAAATAAATAAATAAATTTTAAAAATAAAGGGCTTGGGCTGGGGATTTAGCTCAGTGGTTAAAGTGTTTGCCTTGCAAGCACAAGGACCCGAGTTCAATCACCAGCACCAAAAAAAAAAAAAAAAAAAAAGGGACTTTAAAAATAAAGGGCTTGAAAATAACGTGCTGAACCAGTCTCAGTATTGTATCTGAGGACTGGGGGTCTGGCCTTTATCAGATAAGAAAAACTAAGAGATTTCACATAACTCACTGGTTATCTCATTTCGTAGTCTTCCACAGTAAGCACACATTCCTTGCACTGGTGTGGAGAGATGTCTGAGACCTGGGGTTTGTTGGCTGCTTCAGACAAGGATGTCATGTACAGATTTGCAGATGCATAGAGGAAGGAGCGACAGGAAAGCAGACTTAATTGGAGAGGAAAGAAAATGGAGAAAGGGATGGCATAGATGCTGTTGGTTCCCCAGATCCTCACGGACACCTGTACCATTTCTGTGCTCTCCTCTGTGCATCCCCCCACCCCTTCAGGGCTCCTCCAGCCTCACACAGGCACCTCTTCTTGGTCACTCGGCCCTTGCACCCTCCAGCCACCTCGCACATGTGCAGGGAGCTCTGAGTTTGCCATCACCCCCACCTAGGGCCCCCAGCCCACCAGTGACCAGATCCTTGTCTCAGGCGGGGACAACTCAGGAGTCGTTTGCCTCAAGCTGCACTGTCCAAAATATAAAGCCAACTATATATGGAATCGTACCTTTTCTGTTGGCTACATTAAAATTAATTCTAATAATGTATTTTATTGTCTTTCAACATGTAATTGGTGTAGAAGTGTATTGATGGCATGTTTTAACAGTGTTTTTGATTTGTACTACCTCTCCCCAGATCAGAGTATTACAGATCAGTGTTACACTTGCACAGCTTACAGTGGGTTGCCCACATTCCATTTGCTCTATAGTCACTTGTTACAAGTGCCACCAAGCCGGACAGCACAGCTTCAGTCAGAATGAACTGAAACAAAGCCTTGCCTGGCTTCTTCCGGTCCCCTGTCCTGCTTCCTGCACGCCCGCACTGGCTATCATGGTTTAGGAGCAGATGCGAAGCATCCCCCAGGGGCTTCTGGATTAAGGGCTTGGTCCCAACCGCTGCATGCAGCGTTCAGTGGTGACAAACCTGAGGGCACTGAAGTGGGGCCCAGTTGGAGGAAATAGGTCACTGGGGCTTGGCTTTGAAGAGCTTATCTCAGCCCCAACCCCTTCCTTTCTGCCTCTTCAACTTGCGTCTCTGCTTCCTGGCCACCATGAGACAAGCAGCTTTGCTCCTCCCTGCCCCTCTGCCATGATGTTTCTGCCTCCCCTCAGGCCTGAACACCATGGAGCCAGCCAACCATCACCAAAATCTCTGACAACTTGAGCCAAAATAAACCTTTCCTGCTTGAAATTGCTCTTATGAGCTGTGAGCTGTACGGTCAAAAACTTGACCTCATATTGGGGTTTTGAGATCATTTTCTTAATCTTTTGCGTGTAAGTATTACTAGGCTACTTAGTTGTAGGGCAGCCTGGACTATATAGGGAGATGCTGTTTAAAACAAAACAAAACAAACCATATTAGTCAGTATTCTCTAGAGAAACAGATACAATGGTAGATATATGAATATTTGAGAGCTTACAATTTGGCTTCCTCGGGCTTCTTACAAGTCAGGCATGGAAGCGTGCAGAGGGTCCGTCTGCAAGCTGGAGATCCGGACGGCCCAGCCGAAGGTCTGGAGATCCGGACGGCCCAGCCGAAGGTCTGGAGATCCGGAGGGCCCAGCCGAAGGTCTGGAGGTCCGAAGGATCCAGGTGAAGGTCTGGAGGCCCGAAGGATCCAGGCGAAGGTCTGAAGGATCCAGGTGAAGGTCTAGAGGTTCGAAGTATCCAGGTGAAGGTCTGGAGCTCCTCCAAAGGAAGCGAAACCAATCCAAAGAAACTGGCCGGCTATATCCCTCTTCATTTCCCCTTTATACCATCTAGAGAATGGGCCGCCCTAGGGTGGATCCTCTACACCCTAGGGTGTAGAATTGCTAAACCAATTTAGTTAAGCTTCTCTTACAAGTTGACGCAATCAACCATCACACAAACCCCTCCCCCCAAAAAACTCAAGGATTCAAAAGAACACAAAGACCAAAAAAAGTATCTCTCCACCTGAAGCCCTACATCATTGTTTACTTGCTGTTTTATTGCTGAGGCAGCCATAGACTCCAGTAACGCTGAAATTTCAAAGACTTGGGGCCCCTTTGACTAAAGAGCAACCAAACAATCACCGGAATGGCCTCTTGCCTTTCGTGGTAGGTAGAAGACCTGAGCCTTTGATGTCTGTCCAGTTGCTGTAAAGATTAAGTGACCTGAAGCCAGCCTGGCGGAAGATTAACTAGAAGTCTGGGTCTGGTGTGTGACAGGTGGCTTCTTGGGCCCAGGAAAAGTGCCAAGGGGAACTGAGTCTTCACTCGCAAAGGACTAACACCAGGGAGACCTAGCAAGGGGAAAGGCCTGGGGACAGTAAGGGGTCAAGGGGGTCTTGAATCACACAGAAAGCACAGGTCACTGGAGCAACTTCCACTTTTGTGACAAACCTCAGCCTCAGGCCTACTTGGCTCTACTAGAGCAGCTTGGAGCGGGCAGTGCCCAATTCCAAATAGCCAGCAGTGGAATCACTGCCCTGAGCATCTAGTCCTGCAGCAGCTGCAGCTCCCTACACAGACCCTCCCCAGATGGGACTGCCCTGAACCACTGGGTCTCCTGTCTTTTGTCTTCTCACAGTATTTTTAAAGAAGACATTATGAAGAGCTAGGCACAATGATGCATGCCTATGATCCAGATATTTGGGAAACTGAGGCAAGAGGATCACAAATTTCAGCCCAGCCTGGGTAACTTATCAAGACCCTGTCTCAAAACAGAAAGTAAAAAAAGGGGTATGGGATAGAGCTCAGTGGTAGAGTACTGTACTTGCATAGTGTTTTAGTTACTTTTCTCTCGTTGTTGGGACAGAATACTCGACACCCAAAGTTAGGGGAAGAAAGGTTTATTAGCTCACAGTCTGCAGAGGTTTCAGTCTATAGTCCGCTGGGTCCGAGGCAGGGCGGGCCAGCGTGGCAGGCCGGCAGCGGACCGGCAGCAAAGTAAAGTGAGGAAAATGCAAGGAATGTATGCAAATAAGCAATGCAAACAAGCAGCT
>PVJO010012203.1:15467-56557 GCA_004026905.1 Hystrix cristata
TTCCTGTATCTTTTATCTAGGCTACCTGCCCCCAGGGCGGCCCGCACTCCCACCCCCAATCTCAGTCTCACATCCTTGATCCCAGCAGAACGATGCCAAACCGATCAATGGATCAATTTAGTAATCACACACTCTAGATCCAGCTATCTCTTACCACATGAGGCTTTGGGGGGACATCTAGACACAAACCATAACACATAGTATGTGTGAGGCCCTGAGTTCAATCCCCAGTACTGCCAAAAACATATGGACATTATAAAGAGTACCTCTTGACCGAATGTTATCTAAGATTGCTTTCTGTTTATCTTTTTCCATTTCTAAGTAATTGGATTTTGTTGGTTTGTTTGTCTGTCGCTCGGGAGAGGTGAGTGGAGGCATTACTGATTGGCTTAGAAAATCATTCCCATCAAAAAGAGCAGGGGTGCCTGCAGCACCTAACACAGCAGCCCCAGCACTCTGGAACTGCCTTTCCCACCTTCCTCAGTGTGTCATCAGAGAAGGAGCAAGCACACCCCAGGAATGCCCTTCTCAGTTTATTCGTATGAACAATCTACTTGTGAAGTCTACAGATGTTCACTGTTTGCCATTACCCTGGAAATGTGAGTTTTGATCATTTTGCTCTCCAGTGTTATTGCCAATCTAAGACCTTTGTTCCTGGATGTGTTAACTAGAAATTAGATAAACCAAGTACTACTGGACTACTCTACTGATGGTCATGAGTTCCCACCACTGTTCTTCTCCAAAAGCAGACTTGGGGTGCCTAGACATAATTTCTCTTGCCAGATCAGTGTTACCTTTTTTTTCTAAATAAGTTTGTGATTGTTTAAATGCTCAATGGATCTTTAGAACTGTATTAGTCTACTTTTTAGTACTATAACAAAGTATCTGAGGCTGGGTAACTTTATACATGAAAAGACATTTATTTTAGCTCTCAGTTCTCATCAAAGGGTGAGAGACTACACGGGGTGCTGGCCTTCCTGCTGGCAGAGTCCTGAAGTGGTTCAGGGCATCATGGACAAGAGACAGGGACTGTGCGTGAGTGTCTGTGCCTCCTCTGGTTTCTCTCTCTTACAAAGCCACAAGGTTCAGTGATGGGGCCTCAAGCCTGGTGACCTTATCTAATCTTAGTCACCCCCTAAAGGCCCCTCCTCTGCATGCCATAGCTGGATTAAGTTTCCATCCTCTTAATACCTCACAAGGGGATCAAATTCCAACATGTGAACTTGGGAGACGTACTCAAAACATACCCAAAACCCTAGCAGAGTCCCCGCTGACATAACCATGTGGGTAATGTAAGTCAGGGCTGAGGGAGGAGATGAGATTTGGGCTGTTCCAGGGCAGCCCAGTGTCCCCAAGCAGCACCCTGTGCAGCTGTGTGCTGCTGCACCCTTAGTGGGCACCTGGGTTTTGGGAGCGCCTTGGCGTGCCCTGCTCCAGGGGGTGGGATGCCAGAGCAGGGTGAAGTTGGCCTGCCACCATCTCTGTTTCTCAGCACCTTTCCTAACTCCTTCTGCTTCAGCACAGCACTTCAGCCTCCAGGCCCGCTGATGGATCCGCTGACGAAGGGGTCCTGTGGGAGTCACATGGCCCAAACCCTTCTCTGGAAAGCAAAATCATCTCTGTCCTTCGGCATCCAGCCCCTTCAGACGTGGCCAACAAAAGACCCTGAACTAGAGTCGCAGGTCAACCTGTAAGTAAGTAAAAGAAGCAGCATCTCAGTTTGGGCTCATGCTCACTATAACTTGAAATCCTTTAGCGGTTCGAAAGAATACACTTCTTACCCTTCAAGGGAGAGTGAGGAGGGAGAGGAGAGCAGACGTTTTGTTGGGAGACTGCATTTCTGTTCTTGATGATGTCTTAGTCATGGGTTTTTTTTCTGGCAGTATTCATTGAGCACCTACTCCGGCCAGGCCCTGGGTCAGGCATTATGAGTAAAGCAGATTCAGTTCCTGTCTGCAGGAGGCTTACAGTTCCTGGGTAGATAACACCTGATCAAATGATCACATGGCCATGCTGTGTGCTATGAAATGGATGGCTTTGACTCAGCACACACATGCACAATGCCTTCCATGTGCCAGCAACATCCTGGGGATATAAGAGAAGAAGACGTCTTCCTTACCCTGGAATATCAAGTCATATATGCAAAGAAAAGAATTATATTACAGAAGAAATTGTCGTAACTATGAAAAGAGCAAAAACAAATAATTATAACTAATATGTCAGTAGACTGCAGACCCTATAGACCCATGTATGACCCTTAGTGTGTGACTGTATTTTCTGGAACCTCAGGCCTTGGTAAAAATATTTGATAATATTTGTTGGCTGGACGAAGGAGCTACTTACTACAAAAGAGGGGTGCTTGGCTCTCCAGGGAAATTGAAGGCTACTAGGTACACAATGTGATTAACTTTAAAACAAAGGAAATGCTCGTCAATTCAGTGCAACAAGTATTTACTGATGCTTAAAGTACCCAGTGCTTTTGTGAAGCCAATTTCTGGGTAGGACATGGATCAGGATCTCCTGGGAAGCCTAAGAAAAAAATTAAGCCTGAGACCCACCCACTAGCATTCTGATGCTGTAGATCTGGAGTGTGTGAATGAGGACACTCTAAAATGCCTACCTTCAAGAAACTCACTTGCTAGTCAAACCTAGGTTCAAATCCCAACCAGGGAGATGAACAAGTAACAACTCCAGTGGTGCTAGAAAAGTTCTGTCACAGGAAGGTAGGAAAAGGGTAGCAGTTGAACTCAACCCCACAGGATGAGCATGGGTCAGACAAGAGGGGGAAGAGGCTGCCTGGAACAGAGAGAACACACTGGAAGGCTTGTGCCCTGAGAGTATGTTCCAGCAACCTTGGCCTGCACGTGACAGTCATCCAGGAAGGTTTAGAATGTGCAGATATCTGCACTGTCTCTCCCAAATTCTCAAGTCAGGGCTGGGACACAGCACCAATATTGGGCGGGGGGCACATTGCTGGGGATGGGACTCAGGGCCTTAAGCTTGCTAGCCAAGCACTCTACCACTGAGCTAAATCCCTAACCCCTGCACCAGTATTGTTTTAAAGTTCCCCAGGTAGCTTATCTGTGACAAATGTTGAAAATATTGCTCTGAAAATGTAGCCACCTATAGTACAGTACATAAAAATAATGATGGAGCCCCTTGTGCGTGCCTAGCTAGAGGACCTGAACTTCTTCAGCAGTGGGAGCCCAAGCACTGATGCTCTTACGAGGTAATGCAGTTTGAAATATGAAAGGTTCATACAGCATAGGTGCATTTGTGATCGCTGCTTCCCTAGTGGATTCAAAGGAAAACTAGTGAGAATCTGGAGCCATCATGGCTTTGCAGAGCTACCAACACTTCACCCAGAAATTGCCTCTCAGGTGACTATGAGAATGGACTGTCGCCTTGGTCTGAAATGGAACTTTAGGATTGCACTTAATGCATAATCAGCTGAGCGAAATACATCTGTAAAGGGCTGCAAAGGAAGGGAAGGAAACCCAGGGCTTTGGCTACAAGTGGGGGATGGAGGCTAGCGTCCTCTCTGCTTCACTCCTTAGAAGCGAGAATTTTGTGTGCTGAGAGGGTCTGAAGTTAACCCAAGGCCTTCAGTGCTGTAGCATTAGTCATCACAGTGGACCAGCCTGCGCAGCCTCCCTTGTAGACTACAAACCCCATGATGCACCGCTGGGGTGACTGTCAAAGGGGCAGGAAGGCCTGCTGGAGAGCCTGTGAAACACAGCAGAAGCCACTGAACTGGTGCCCTCCAGGCCCTCTTGGTGGGTCTGGTTAGGGGTGAGGCTGAGCCCCAGTGATTGTCAACTAAAGGGCTGGCGGCAGGGAAGGACCTGTCTGAGGGGCAGTGTCTTGGTGGAGGAACTGGACTGCGGTTCTGGAATTGTGTGTGCCGTCACTAGCAGTCTCACCCAGTGGCATGTGGGAGTGGGCCGGCTGGACCAAGGGCTGGACTGCAGCATCAGTGCCCAGACTTGAAACCTGATTCTACTGGAAACCACCTTGGCAAATGAGCTAGAAACACTACCATTTTGGGGTCCACTCATTCATTACTGCATTCTTTCAACAAATACAGTATTTATTGCTCATTCATGTACCAGGCACTTCCCCAAATACCTAAATACATCTTCTCCTTCAGTCTTCACACACACACACACACACACACACACACACACACACACGCAGAGCAGTGAAGCAGCTACTGTTATCCCCACTTTGCAAATAAGGAAGCTGAGGTCTCTAGGACATACAGCTGAAAAATGACAATGCAGGGATTTGGGCCTAGGTTTGACTAGCTCAGTGCCCATCCAGTAGACCTTTGTGCCATCGATGTGTAATAAGGAGAAAAGTGTTTATGGGATGTCGGTGTCTACAAGGTATTTTGGTACTGTCAAGTGAAGAATCTAATTGTCCAGTGCTGGACACTGGTGAAGTTGACCAAGCTAGAGCAGGGGCTTGTACTAGCTGACATGGTACTAGAAGACCCAGGCTTCAAGTAGCTCTGATCGAATTTACCAAGCACCAGTATGTTGTGCTGGGCCTTGTGCCAGGCCCTGAGGATGCGGAGAAGATATTTCCTTCTACATCAGCTGGGGGCTCAGACAAGTGCTATTACCTGGGGCAGGCCAAGAAGATTTCTCAGTGAAGGGAGTACTCGAAACTTGAGAACTTTCCAGACAGAGGTGTGAGAGATCTTTAGGCACAGAGCAGACCACGTATACAAAAGTGAGCCACATTAAAGCCCTCGGAACAGCGGGGAAACCGGAAACATTCTGGTTTGGCTGCTGCTTCTTCAGGAATAGTTGGCAGTGAGCTTGGGGAAGTCAGCAGAAACCAAGACAATGGAAAGTGGGAACTATTGGCCTCGACTGTGTAGGCTGGGCGTACTGGAAAGATAACTGGTGTCAGTGGGTAGTTAGATTTTAGTAAGCCAAGTCTGGTGACAGGGTGAGACCTGTTACAGTAAGAGTTATTGTTGAGTGGTAGGAATGATGGGATTGGCTTGTGAAACACTTCAGAAGAAGGTTAGGATGCACCTGGTAAATGTGCAAGTTGTGGGATGAGGAAGTGAGCCTTGGAGTTTTAACTCGGGCAGCAGAGTGACTGGTCTTGTCAATAAGAGAACTCTAAAACCAGACAGCACAGAATCCAAAATAGAATCAAACAGAGATCATCAGATGAAGGCTGTCAAGGCTGGAGAGGGACACAGTTGCATCTTTAAGAGTAAGGAGTACTTAGGAAAGTCTTCGTAATGTGGAATGGACCTTGAAAAAGGAGTAGAAACTTCCTTCTTTTCTTTCTCTTCATTAGATTTTAATAGGCAGAGGTGGGGTTTGGTTTGGTGGGGTGGAGCAAGGTTAGCCAGGGCAAGGCATAAAGCAGGGACCCTCCTGGAGCTTGAAATGACAGAGATCCCAGTTTGCCTCTTTGTGGTGCATCTGCAAAGTAAGACATCTACGAAGTTAAACAGGAAACTTATCGTGAAAGACATTGTACTGAATCCTGGGGACACTGAAGGGCTAAAATGGTTTTCGAGATAGGCAAGAGATGGTTTGAAGTCTGTGTAGAAAAATTCATCTCACAGCTTCACACAGCGATGAAACCAGGGGCTACTAAAGGGTTAGGCTAGGAAGGGGCTTGTTGGTTGCAAGTGACAGAAACTCAGCTTAGATTAGCTTAGGCCAGAAAGGAGAATGTGGAGGTGCGTGTAACCAAACTAAGGAAAGTGATGGGTCTGGTTTCAGGGATGACTAGATCCAAGGCCTCAGATGCTGTCAAGTCAGACCGTTTTTCTCTTATTCCCCATTCCCATCTCCTGTCTCCCTGCCTTGCTTCTCCCTCCCTGTTGGCTTCCTTGCTTCCTCCTGTCCACGGCTTGTCACCTCTTACAGGCCGTGTGGCCCCAGGTAGCCTGCCATGTGTCCTCACAGTTTTAGGTCTTGAGCGGAAAAGTCTTCCCCACCAATTGGAAGCACCTGGGGAGGGGTTCATGGTGCCCACAGGTCCCTTCCTGGTTCTTCCAGGGAGCATCCCTGATCAGGAGAGAATCAGTAGTTCCTTGACTATGAGAACAGCCTCGGAAATGAAAAGGAGTGGGCAGGAGGCAGAACAGGATTTCATGGGTCATAAAAAGCCAGCGGAGAAGATTCAAGGAGGAAAGAATCTGTCTGTGGCTAATAAAAAATAACTTAGAAAGTTTTGTCAAAACTGTGGATCCCAGAACCTTTTTAATGAGAACCCCTAGAAGCGAGACCAGGAATCTGGCTGAAAGTTTCAAATGCAACACAAAGGCCTGAGGATCCAAACAAAAAGTGTACTGTTATATTTGCTGATGAGGAATCCGTGGAGCACCTCTGAGCCCCAGGAGCTACTGGAACAGCAGGCTCTCCAAGGCATTCCTTGCTTCCCCTAACTTACAGCCTTGGTTCCAGGCTGTTACTGACCATACACAAGATAAAATTTCTTCATGGATTAGGAAACAGCAGAGGAAGGCTGTCGGAAAACCGATCACTCAGGCTTATTCTACCATACAAGGGTATCAGTCAGGAGGAGAGGGAAAAAAGTTTGAAAGGTTTTTAATCCCCTCTGAATTATGTTCTAATTCTTATTTATTTCCAGTCCTTCCTATGGTCAGTTATAGTGTATTATAATAAAGTTGAATCTCTTAAATAAAACTATAATTCAGGCTCGGTTTCCCCCAGTAGAGTGAATTAGTTAGGAATGGTATACTTCTGAGTCTTTTGAGAAAAATTGCTGCATATTTTAGAGAGTTTGTCACCAGGGTATAATATTAGGTCATTTTAATTTAGACTTTAAAACAACACTTTCAAAATTTCTGAAAGACCCTGCTTCTCCTGGTTGAAGGGTATTTTATTTTAAAACACAGAGCTGGAAAGAGAGTGGTTTACTGTTAGGAGCAAGTCTATCCCCCTGTGCTTGTGTTTCCATGAAGAAACTTCTCCACTCCCTCAGAGGAAAGAGGCTGGGCTGCTAACTCGGACCCTTCTCCCTTCCCTCGCTCCTTTGGGATCTCCTCACCTGCTTGTGCTTTATCTTGCCTCTTGTGTCTATTTAGGAAAACACTGCTGAGCTTCTAGAGGCCAGTGCAGAGTCTGTCTCGTCCCCGTCAGAGCCTGGCAGGCACGAGACTGCAGTGCCACCACCACCATCCAGGCAGGCATCTGTCCCTCTGCAGAGCCCAGTCTCCCACAAGGGGGTGACCCAGAGTATGAATTTGGGGAAAGCAGCAGGAAGCCCACTTGGCTGTAGGACTTAGCCTGTTTTGCCAGTGAAACCTCGATAGTGAGGAAATTCATATCTTTTCCATTTGCCTGATTCCTGTCACTAAGTCTCAACTGATTCCAAACACAGAACAGAGAGGCTGTTTTATTGACAAGCACCCAGAGCACCAATGATTGGGAGCCAGACAAGGATTTGTGTGGTGGGGTCTGCTTTTTCTTTTTCTATTCCCTTCTTCTTGCCCATCTTCAGAGTCCCAAGGCCATAAAAAGTGCTCATGAAGTACTCGTCAGTGTAAGTGAAGAGCAAAGATGCTGGTGGGAAGACCACTGCAACAGCGGCTGAGCCAAAGCAGAGACAGTGGAATGGAGACAGGGACAAGAAACTAAATGACACGGTGGGATCCTCAGATACTCTGTGTGCAAAATGGCATACACAGGGCTCTGCACTGCAGCCTTGTTAGTAACAGCAAAATACTGAAAGCCATTTAACCAGGAGATTGGTGAAGTAAAATGTGGTATGTCTGTTCAGTGGAATATTCTGTAGCCACAGGAATAAAATTCAAGAGCTTATTTGTTTTAGTTACTTTTCTCTCGTTGTTGGGACAGAATACTCGACACCCAAAGTTAGAGGAAGAAAGGTTTATTAGCTTACAGTCTGCAGAGGTTTCAGTCTATAGTCTGCTGGGTCCGAGGCAGGGCGGCATGGCAGACGCAGGGTGGGCCGGCGTGGCAGACTGGCAGCCGACCGGCCGCAAAGTGAAGTGAGGAAAATACAAGGAATGTATGCAAATAAGCAGTGCAAACAAGCAGCTAGTTAGCTTCTTCCTGTATCTTTTATCTAGGCTACCTGCCCCCAGGGCGGCCCGCACTCCCACCCCCAATCTCAGTCTCACATCCTTGATCCCAGCAGAACGATGCCAAACCGATCAATGGATCAATTTAGTAATCACACACTCTAGATCCAGCTATCTCTTACCACATGAGGCTTTGGGGGGACATCTACACACAAACCATAACATTATTGGTACAGACTTGAAAAGATCATAAGGAATTAAAATAACGAGAACAGGAGTAAGACGGTGTGACGTTATTCCTCATTATTTAGGGGAATTGGCTCCAGGACTCTTCCTCCTGCAATGTGAGAAATGCGTTCACTTGCCCACCCCGGAGTGCACTCAGGCAGAAGAGCAACAAAAGAGAGACTTCAGTTCAGTCTGGCAAGGCTGGAGCCCGTTATGATAGCAGGCAACCCGGATGGTTACAGTGAGCACTTTCACCCCTAGTGCACAGGTCCCTGTCCCCAGTTTCTCACTGGCTGAGTGGTATGGGGAGTGTAATCTTCCTGGTCGCTGCTTAGAGCCTTGGCAGCGCCGCCTGTACAAACATTTTGTGGGCTTAAAGGCGAGTGATTAAACCACACGCAGGTAACTTCTTAACTGCTTGTACTTTTCAGAGTTAGCATAGTGAAACCATACTTTATTGACTACCTGCCCCTCCCCTTTTTTAGAGATCCTTTTAGGTGCCTGGCTTCAGTCATGCCCACAGGCAGGTAGGCAATTTTGTCTACTAGTAGTTTTCAGCCCAGAGTTAAAGACTTTATCTTGAACCAAGATACATCATGTATGGGTACAGAATTAATGTAATGAATGTGACCATTATATGTAGAATGTACCAATACATGTTCTTGGTTTAAAATAAAAAAAAAAAAAAAAAAAAAAAAGACTTTATCTTGAAAATGGACCATTTTACGTTTCTATTTCTTAGATGCAGATACCTAATCTGTGAATTATGTAAGACAATGTTATTTGCATCTAACTTATGCGTACTCTCCCGTGTACTTTTAAATCATTTTGAGATTATTCACACTACTTAATACAATGTAAATGCTGTACAAATAGTTGTTAATGCTGTACTCGTTTAAAGAATGATGACAAGGAAAAAGAATCTGTACATGTTCAGTGCTGATGGAATTTTTTTGAATATTTTCAATCTATGTTTTGTTGAATCAGCAGATGGGGAACCCCTGGATAGAGAGAACCAACTGTAGTGTGCTACCATTTTTGTTAGAGAAGGGGAAAAATGACTGCGGATTTCTCTTTCTTTGTAAATGTGTACAGCATCTCTCAGAGATAACAAATAACCCAGATTGCCAGCAAAAGAGGAAATGGGGGGCTGTGGGGGGAGAAAGGGAGGCTTTCCCTTTGCAGCTTTGTATACTCTGAGTTTTGAAGCAAGTGAAATAATGAAATGAAGATACATAGATACAATCATAATTTTCAGAAGGGGCACTGTGGAGGGAGCCGTAGCAGGGCCTGGTGACTGATTAGCTGTTGATGTGAGAGAGAGCTCTGGAGATGAGCCTGAACATGATGCCCAGGGAGAGGCTGCAGTTCTCTGCTAAGAGGGCCAGGAGCCTGTCTGCTTTGCTTTGGGATGTGTTGAATTTGGGGCTGCTGTAGCATCTACAGAACTGTTTCTGGCAACTGAAACTCTGAGTTTGCAAGTAAGGAGAAAGATCCTAGATGAAGGAGTCATTGGTGTTGTGATATTTGAAAGCTGAGGAGTAATGAGGTCCCCAGGGAGGAAGGTGGCCTGTGTGGAAGGGGTGGAAAGTGAACTATCACCATTGGCAGTGACGTGGAGTTGAAGATGGACTGGTAGACTGAGGCACGTGAAGAGGACTCATCCGTTGCTACCCCCATATGACGTAAAAGCAGGCAGGAGGATGGCCTGGCTCTTGGCGAGGATGCTGTGGCCCCTTTCTAGACATCCTCTTCACTGGTGAGCTCTGTGTCTCCTTGTAGGAATAAATACTGAGAGCAGTCTTTTTCCCCCAAGGAGGTTAGGCCATTACTGAGAACTGTATTCCTTTGACTATTCAGGTCTTCAGTTCTTTCAAATCTTGTATTCCTTCTGGACCAGCAACCCATTTTTGGCACTCACCTCAACTCAAAGTACAGAACACCTTGAGGACACGCTATAAATAGTGATCAGATAATGTTTTGCTTTTTAATCAGTACTTTGAAGAGGCAAAAGGCCTTAGTTGAGCTGCCCTGCCCTGAATTCTCTTAGCCAGTGCTGATCTTTATAAATCCCATTTTGGCCTTAGAAATAGGATGGTTGCTCTCTTGTCATCCTGTAGTAATAAAGGCTCATGGTTTCAATACTGCTGCCTCCTGCATTTCCTTAAATTGGTTTATCCCTTAGTATCCTCCATCCTCTCACCACCCTCTGTCACCTGGGCTTCATAATTTCATTTTCTTGGGAGACTGTTTCCCAATCAAAGCAGCTTAGAGAGTAAACATTTTAGCAAATCTTTGAAAAAATACAGTTTGACCTCCAAAGCACTACCCAAGCTGCTTTCCTCCCTCGTAGCCTGCCTGTCTGGGGGAGAACCCAGCATGGGTGAGCGTGGAGTGCTGAGTTGGCCTGCGGACTTACCGCATAATACAGGGTCCGGGCAGAAGTAGCCTGGAGTCTTCCCCGCTCCTGGGTCACCCAAGGCGCAATTCATACCACTTCTGCAGCATCTGTTTTTCTGTCTGAGACTAGATTTTTCACGTATTGATATTGGCTATAAAAGGATTGAATACGCTACCCCCAAATATGCCACATTGGCATAAGAATTACTTGGAGCTGCAGGCAGTTGAGAAAAGACAAACAGGGGCACTCTCTTCCTCCATCTACCTAAAGTCAGGTGTAAATTTCCCCTGGTGCTAGGAAAGCAGCCCCCTTCCCCTTCCCTGTGCTGAGAGGGGAACAACTCTTTACACCGGAGATGAGAAGGTGCCAACAAATCTGATAAATGCACAGGAGCGAACCTCACTGACTGGTCCTCGTCCACCCCTCTTCCCTCCCCTGTGTCCAATCACCTCTCCACAGCTGATCGCTCTGTGTTAAAGTGGTATGTACGCCTCGGTCTTGCTGTTTCTTTGGGATTTCATGTCCTTTTTTTTTTTTTTTTTTTTTTTGGTGGTGCCGGGGATCGAACTCAGGCCCTTGTGCTTACAAGGCAAGCACTCTAATCACTGAGCTAAATCCCCAGCCCTCATGTCCTTTTTTGTGTGTGTGGAGCCCCTCTGCTATGCATGTAAATTTTAAAGTAAGATTGTGTACCTTTTCTCTTCTATTAATCTGTCTTTTGTTAGTTTAATTTGCAGGCTTTGGGGTAGGATACAGGAGCATTAAAGAAAGGTTTTTCTTCCCTGACAGCTTTGTTCACAAAATGGGGACGTTTTAGGAAATTTTAGCTTTCTCCTAGTTTCCTACAAAGAGAATTTTTCTCTGTGTTGTTGATTCTCGGGTGCTTGGCTTCCTAATGAGAGTTGCACATGCACAATGTCCATTTATTTCAGTATTTATTGCTCTCAAACCAGACACCATGATAGGTGCTTCCTGTGTCTTTCCTCATTAAATCCAACAGGAAGGGGCCATGATTATCAGGCAGGCTTTATGTACATATCATTTCTCTAAGTTTGTAGATACTAATTTGTCTAAATTTTGGTTCAGAGTTCTATATTTCCTTTCTTTTTTTGTGGTACTGTGGATTGAACCCAGGGTTTTGCACCAAGCTACATCCCCAGCCTTTCTTTTAAATTTTGAGAGAAGATCTCATTAAGTTGCCCAGGCCAACCAAGATACATCATGTATAGGTACAGAATTAATGTAATGAATGTGACCATTGCATGTAGAATGTACCAATACATGTTCTTGGTTTAAAATTAAAAAAAAAAAAAAAGTTGCCCAGGCCAGCCTTGAACTCATGTTGATCCTCCTGTCTCTGATTCCAGAATGCTGGAGCTACAAGCATGCGCTGTGATACCTGGCTAAAATCTGACAGTTGTAGTTGTAGTTGATTGGCTCTCGAATGTTATAATGTCAGTCCCACTTAATTGTATTACCTGTTTACTGACCAACACCAATCTGTAGACATAGGAAATGCCAGCTCCATTATGAACTGACAGGTAGTGAGCAGTGTCACAATTTGTTCATTGTGATAGCTCCCACAGCATTCTCTTTGTTCATTCATGTCTCCAGTCATATTCACCTCTGAAATGAACTTTTGAAATTAGCCATAGGTAACATTTACAGTATTTCTATGTCTGATTCAAAAACAAATTTCATGGATAAGCTGTATAATGCATGTGAACACGGGATTGTCTCTCCAGGCCCGATGCTAGAGGCAGTTATGAAATGGCACATGTGTTTGCTCTGTCCTTTATTTAGGAACTTAACCAGTAGAGCTGGCTTCACCCTCCCGCGTTACTCCTAGCCTCCTGTAAAGAAGAAAACACCTAGTGTTACGGTTTGTGTCTCGATATCCCCCCAAAGCCTCATGCAGTCATGGGGGGGCTTTTTCAGAGGTGATTGAATCTAGAGTATGTGATGCTGGAATTAAGGGCGTGTGAGTACTCAATCAATCCATGGACTGGTTTGGACCGCCCTAATCCTGGCAGCCTGGATAAAATATAAAGAGCAGAAAGAAGCTGCTGGTCCCTTTTTGTTTCCCTTGCTTCCCTTGCTACCTTCTGCCTGTCTGCCAGGCCACCCTGCCTTGGATTCAGCCAATTGTGGCCAGATTGAAACCTCTGCAAACTGTGAGCTAAATAAACTTTCCCTCCCTTAACTTTGGGTGTCAGGTATTTTGTCTCAGCATTGAGGAAAAGTAACTAAAACACCTAAAGAGCAGGACCACTTTGAGACTTTTGAGAGAGTTTCCTGTAGAAGTAATCTTAGTTTACTTTATGCAGCCTCCAAGCCTGGCTGGCTTGCTTTCACTCATTCATTCACCCATCATTCAACAAAACCCTACTAAGAGCTAATTCAGTACCTGCTATTATACTGGGTGTTTAGGATTCACCCTTGAGCAGAAGCAACAGAGAATCTCCCATTGTGAGGTTTAAATTCTAGTGAGGAGACAGATGTTGATCATAAACCACCTTTGTAACTCCCAGCCTGGGGCAAAGGGGTCAGGAAGAAGACTGGAGAGAACACTTAAGGTCCCAAGGCAAGAAGAAGCTCACAAGTTGAAGGAAAAGGAAAGAAGGAAAGCAGTGTGGCTGGAGGGCTAGAAGACAGTGGGGAGTAGAGCCAGACTAGACAGGTGGCCAGGGGGTGTATAAGTGATAGGGAGGAAGTTAAGAAAAAACAAAAAGATATAAATGTAGGACCAGCTGGTGGAAATTAAGCTGTGATGGGTTTCAACTTGATACAAAAAAAAAGTGTAACAGGAAGGATGGAGAGCCTGAGGCCCAGGGTATTGTTTCTTATCACTAGTGTAGGGAAGGAGAGACTGGTGAGCTACTTTTCAAGTACCTGACAGAGAGGATACCCAGCCACAGGGATCAGGTTGGACACCAGTGGTCCTTAAGCATCTGGGCCTGGAAGTCTCCAGAAGTCTCTCCCCACTCAATGAAGCAGGCAGAGATGAGAGGGTTTCCTGGGTTTGTAGAGGAAATGCCTTTCATTGGCACCCAGTGGGTGAGAAGAGTGTGTCAGTGTTTCCCAGCCCAGCTGTAGCAGACAGAATGTAGCTGTAGTAGATAGAATGTATTTTGGCTAAAAAGGCAGGTACATGGAGCCTCTCCTGAGGGTGCGGGTTGAGGAGGTCTGCAGTGGGAGCTGAGCATTTACGTATTTAGATGAAAAAAATTATAAAGCAAACTTTAAAACTTTTGCAGGGAAGAAGAGAGACAATGACATCATGGTAGTGAAAGATTTCTGAAGTCAGGAAAACAAAGACTATAAAGGAAAAGATTGAAAACATCTACATTAGTGTATCTGGGTGAGAATTTTTAAATTTCTTCATGATCAAAGATATTAGAAACAAAAGAAAAAACCACAGTCTGGAAGACAACGTCTGGAATTTATTAACCAAACAAGGAGTGGTACTCAGAATCTATAAATCCTAAAAATCAGGCAGGAAAATGCCCAGCAGCAAACACAGGGGTGGGGAAGAGAGGAGGAATAGACAGAGACTGGAAAAGGCAACCCAGATGGCCAGGAAACAGGAAAATATGTTCCTTAGTGAGTTAAGCTGTACGCAGTGAGACGACACTGCACACCCTTTACGCTGACAGAACTGGTGTCTGACAGTAACAAGTGCTGGCGAGGAAATGGTTCATGGAGACCTCATGAATTGCTTCAGGTGAGTGAGTTGGCTGGAAAATAACAATGCACACTTCATGAGCCCGCAGTTCCATTCTCGGATATATAATGCAGAGATAAATAGAAGAGAGGAATAGCAGGTTATTGCCACAACCAGATACAATATAGCGAGTTAAGTGAATGGCTCAGCACTATAGGTGTCGCTGTCCCAGTCTCGAAAGCATATTGCTCAACCAAAGAAATTAGTTGCAGAAAGATACAGTTAGTATGATACTCACTAGTGTGAAGATTAAAACATGCTAAATGGCATAGCTTATTGTTTATGAATAAGTACATAGCTACTAAGAAATATAAAAATATGAGCAAAAATATTAGCCCAGTTAGTAACTGTGCCAGAGAATGAGTGAGGGAAAGATGCACAGGGATTTCGGGTGTCTCTGAGCTGGGCTCTGCGGGGCGTGCCTGTAACCCCACTAACACAGGAGGCTGAGGAGGGAGATTGCAAACTCAAGGTCAGCCGGAGCAACTTAACAAGACTGTCTCTCAAAAGGAAGAGGAAGAAGGAGGAGTCATTACGTGTATCTGTGATATTCATTATATGATTCTTTATTATTCTTTATCTTGAAATATTTCATAATAAAACAAATTAGAGGGGAAAAAATCCAGATTATTCTGACATGGAGCTAG
The DNA here is from genome assembly GCA_004026905.1 of Hystrix cristata. NCBI lineage: Eukaryota > Metazoa > Chordata > Mammalia > Rodentia > Hystricidae > Hystrix > Hystrix cristata. The sequence continues at coordinate 30,515 of PVJO010012203.1, forward strand.
GTTTGAGAACCAAGGTCTATCATCAGTGCTTCTCAAATTTCAGTCTCTGGGAGATCTCGTTGGAACGCTGATTCTGTTTCCCTAGGCCCAGCGTGGTGGGCCTGAGATCCTGTATTTCTAACGAGCTCAGGGTAGCAAAGAGTCAGAAAGACCTTGGTGCCCTCTACAGCTCTGGCCCCCTGGAAACCATGCAGATACCTGCTCTGGACCGTGTGTCTCCCTGGGGGTCTGGTGCAGTTAGGAGCAGACAGACTCGGAGAGCTTTCCGCAGAGACTGCAGGTGGTCGGAGCAGGTGTACACATGGTGGTTGCTGAGCTTTCCTTTACATTATGTTTCTGCCTAGCACTTTTTGGTCGTGTGTTTATAGGTCCATGTGGAGCAGGGTTTCCCAAACTACATCGTGCTCTGAGATCCATCTCAACCTTACAGCGAAGAAGCCAGCATCACTGAGGTGCTGGGAAGGGGGAGCGGTATGCAGAGGGTTCACTTTGAAAAATCACCTTCTAGGCAGCATCCCCCAAGTGTCCAGATGGGGTCAGCTGCTGAAAAGAGTGCAGCGACCAGATCTCCCAGGCTTTGCATGTGCTCGGGCTCTTTCACACCTTACAGGACTGGCCACAGCCAGGTACACTTTGTACACACAGAATTTTTGTTCCTGGGACGTTCTATGGACATTGGATTTTTCTCTTCCACTTACTCTTAGCTCTGTGAGAGTGGGGACCAGGTTTAGCTCCTGGCAGAGTACCTGGTTCCTTGTAGGTGCTCAGTAACTGTTCATTGAAAAAGTGAAAGAATTTCAACTCAGGCACAGTTTGTTTTTGTTAAACATTTTTTATTTTTGAGGCCAGGGTCTTGCTATGTTTCTCAAACTGGCCTCAAACTCCTGGGCTCAAGCAATCATCCTGCCTCAACCTCCCAAGTAGTTGGAACTACAGGCATACACCACCATGTCCATATGTTGTTGTTCTTGTTTGTTTTTTGTGGCACTAGAGAGAGAACCCAGGGCTTTCACACCAAGCTACAGCCCAAGCCTTATTTATTTTTATTTATTTATTTATTTATTTATTTATTTATTTATTTATTTATTTATTTATTTTTGTGGCAGGGTCTCTGTAAGTTGCCCACACTGTGCTCAAACTTGTAACCCTCCTGCCTCAGCCTCCCAGAGTGTTGGGATTACAGGAGTACACCACCACATCCAACTACCATGTTCTTTTTAAAGTCAAACTTTTTAAAAACACCTATGGATTCATATACAGTTTAAAAAAATAACACAGAAAGAGCCCATGTACTCTTTACAGGGTTCCCCCAATGGTGACTTTTTTTATAACTTTGTATAGGCCAGGTTACAACCAAGAAATTGACATTGATACAATCCCCTGATCTTAGATATCCCCAGTTTCACATGCAGTTTGATCACATGTGTAGATTACTGTATCCACCAATAACAGACAAGAAACAACAGTTCCATCCCTGTAGCCCCCATCCTGGTGCCGTTTTAGCCATTTTACCTTGCCGTTTTATCTTCCCCTTCCCTCTGTAAATTTTGTCATTTCAAGAATGTTATATAAATGGAATCTTACAGTATGTAACATTTGGGGACTGGCATTTTCCACTTAGTGTGGTTACCTGGAGATTCAACCAAGCTGTTGCGTCTAACAGTTGTTTATTCCTTTTGATGACTGAGTAATACTCCATGGTATGGACATGCTAATTTGTTTAACACGTTCCTGCTGACTTGAACCACCAGCAGTACAGGCACAACCATCCTGTTTGGAGGCTTGTACCACTGGTAATACGTGCATGACTGTCCCATGGAGTGGCTTGTAACCACCTGATGGGACTATCCCGCACCACCTCCTGGGACAGTCATGGTTGGTCCACTGGTGGGTAGTTCAGAGCCACCTGGCTGTGAGACATGCAAATTACGGCCGTATTGTGAATGCATTGATTCTTGCCCTTGGAAGGACATACGTACGGGTTTTTTCCAGTTTGGCGCTATAATGGATAAAGCTTCTGTGAACATTTTTACACATTTTTTAATGTTTCTGTAAACATTGAGCACAATGTCCTCATTTCTCTAGAATAAATACTCAGGAGTGCACTTGTGGGTCCTGTAGTAATTGCATGTTTCATTTGGTAAGACACTGCAGTTTCCATTCTCATGTGCAGTGTCTGGGTGGTCAGTTTCTTCACATTCTTTCCAGTATTTGGTCTGATCACTTTTTATTTTAGAGATACGTATTAAAGGCCCTGGCAGAGACCACCAGGGAAGGGACTCTTGCTGGGAGTTATCGTAAGACTAACAGCGTGTTTACGATGGGGCCGTCATACACATGTCTCGCTGGCAGGCAGCTCTGAACCACCAGTGGCCTATGCGTGACTGTCCCGCTGAGCAGCACAAGACAGTCTCATTGGGGAGGGCCAGGCCGCTGGGAACATGTTAATACTGTAGAAACAAAGCTGCCCATGTGTCTTTGTCAGAAACTTAGATGATGACTAAATAATGGGGAAGTAACACTAAATGTGCCTGAAAGTGCATCTGAGAATATGTCATGGAAAGGAGGGAGGCAGGGAGAGGAGAAAGGGGCAGGAACCCACCTGTGTTTAGGCAGGACAAAGGAGAGCAAAGAATTTATTCATGATTAATGTATTCAACAAATGTTTATTGAGCAGCTTCCTATGACAGTCACTTTTGCAAGGTGCTTTGGGGCATGGTGATGGCCAAGATGAATAAGGTTCCTAATGGACAGAATAACTAGCATTTCTTTAGTAGCTACTCTGTGCCAGCTGTTGTGTTGTTTATGAGCTCCTTTAATCCTCTGACTCCATGTTCTAGATGAGGAGACAGGCTTGGAGTAGAGGAGTCACTTGCCCAAGGTCACAGAGTCGTGAGTGAAGGGGGGCGGGCTGGCCACTTTGCGGTTGGTGCTTCCTGCGAAGGAGGGTGAACTGAAGATCCTGAACAAGGAGCACATGGCACTGTACCCCAAGGAACAGGGAGCTATCTGGAGACCTCTGATATCCTGGATTTTCACTCTAGAAATCTTCCTGCTTACTTCCTATTTCCTGGTGTCTTCAAGAGAAGACAGAGTCTCCATTTCTTCATTAGAAACTAGTATGTGGTAGCATCTCTGCTCTTGTGTCACAGTGTCTTCTGAAGGACTGATAGCGGTCCCTTACATGCTGTCAGCTGTTCTGTTGTTAGAAGGCCCCGAGCTCCCTCCAGGCCACGTCGGTAGTCTGGCCCTCAATTAGGTGGTCCCTTCCATCTGTCTTCTTCTGTCTGCTTATGGGAGAGGGAGGAGGCACTGTCCCAGAGTTGCTGATATTGACCGCTCCTGTTAGTAGGCTTCAAAAAGCTGCCTGTTGCTTCTCACAGATTCTCTCTGCTTCTCGGGAGGAGTCCTCTAGTCGCTGTCATCCGTAACCCTTTGCTAAGGCTGGAAGCCACTGAAGCCTGGCCTGGTAGGGTCTGGCCAGTTAAATGAAGGCCTTTGCCTTGGGGCTGCCTGAGTCCCTGGGTTTCCTCATTCATTTTCAGCAGCTCTTGGCTCTTTGTTGGGGGAGGTTATCCTGCTCTCCAGGAACCTGACTTTGTGGCAGCTTGTCTAGCCTCTGTGTAGAGCTGAAAATCTTTGTTCCCATCCCTGACCATATGTGGCAATTTAGCATGGAGGTCCTCCACTCTGTTCATGCTTGCAAAGTGTGATCCAACATCCTCACACATTAATTTGCCAAAGCAGAAGGGTTTCTATTTAGAGCCTGAAGCATACTGCATGCAGGAGCTGGAAGCTCCCTGACTCGTCAGCACCTGCCCAGGTTGGTGGCATGCGTCGGGCAGGTTTCACGTGTCCTCTCTGTCATGGCAGCAGAGGACCTAAGCCTGTTCTAGGTGAGGGCTCCCTGCTAGACGAGCACTTCCAGGGAGATGTGGAACTGAACTGCAGTGTGCACCCTCAGCTCTGTCCTGAGAAGCCTGCTGATCGGCTCTGGGTCTCCCTTACTGCTGCAGGATCAGTAATCATCGATGTCCAGCTCCCCATCCCAGGTCGCTCTGAAAAGCCCTGAAAGGAATTCATATTACCAATCAAAGCAATAATAATAGTAGCTGACGTGTAGAGTGGTTTTCATGTAATAGACGACATGCTTAGTACTTTGCCTGCTTTTTCTTTTTTATTCTTTGCAGCCCTGTGAGTTAGGTGGCATTTTCGGGCACAGTTTAGAGATGAGGGAACCGATGCCCAGAAAGGCTAAAAGTCCACCTGTGTCTGAAGTGGTGCTCAGACAGATGACATCGCACTTCCTGGGTTGCTAGAAACCTTGACTGGCCTTGTCCTTCCTTCAAAAACCGCCACAGAATGATGAACAGGTTTCCCGGGGATTCTCGAGGCATCTGGAAGAGCAGCATTTTTCTAAGCATTGCCTGTGAACCACCTGCAGCAGAATTCCGCCGACTGCTTGTTAGAATCACAGATGTCCTGAGCACAACCTCTGGGAATAGGGCCAGGGGATCTGCATTTTACCAGGATCCCTCGGGGAATCCACTGCACTCCAAAGTCTAAGAAACACTGCTGCTGAGGACTTCCTGACATAGTGATCACAGTGTGCGGGTAGGCCTGAAGCCAGCTGTGGGGATTCGTAGACTATGCTACAGGGGATGACAGAGTTTTGTTTTTGTTTTTGTTTTTTTATATAAAAGGCCAGTTAGTAAACAGCTTGAGCTTCATGGGCCATACGGTTTCTGTTAAAACTGTTTGAGTCCACTATTGTAATGCAGAGGCAGCCATAGACATTCTAAAACTGGTAGGCATGGCTGTGTTCCAATAAAATTTTGCTTTCAAAAACAGGCAGTGGGTTGGATTGGGCCATAGTTGGCAAACTCTGGAACAGAGTTATCCTGGCTCCTCTGGCCTTTGACAAGTTCTTTCACTGTTCTCTGTTATCTGTAGAAAGCTATGTTGATGAAGATGAAATTGCTTGTCGTAATAGATAAACCCTGAATTTTAGTGACATAAAACAACGCAAGCCTTTTCTCATTCTTAGCACAACCCAGTGAGGGCAGTCCTAGTCAGAATCCTCTGTGTGGCCATCCAAGGCCAAGTCTCCTTCATCTTGTAGTTGTGTCCTTCATAGTCTTCAGAGTCCTCTCCATTCAGTTAGTGGATGAAGAAAGAGCACAGATTATTCATGGGAAGTTGTCACAGGCTGGATCTGGAAGAGGCACCCATTGCACCTGCCCGCATCTCACTGCCGGAACTCTCCTTGTTTGGAGTCCAGAAAGAGGGTGATTTCTCCAGCCAAAGAGGGCCTGCATATGTAGTCCACAGCAGAATCGAGAGAAAGGAATGGATTTTAAACACATGTGGTCATAGCAGTGTCTGCCCCTTGGGAAAGGACTGTCTAGACCAAGGGATTTAAAAACCCGCCACCCATTGGAGAGGACAGCAACAGGCTGCCTCCTTTGGCGCTTATGAGGGATGCTGTTAGGCGATAGCTAGTGCATATACAAATACCTCCCTTAGTGCCACAGCCATTGACTGCATGGCTACCATGTGCCAGGCAGTGGGCCAGCCTGGGAGGAGAACCAAGCTCCTTGTGGAGATCTGGGTGGTCCTCTCCACTCAGAACCCTTGTGCTAGATTTCCGGGCAGAGAGGGCTTTGAGCCATAGCTGTTCTGAATGCATGCTGCAGCCCTAAGAAATGTGCCCCATGTAGTCCTGGTTCCCACCATAAGCAAGGTGGTTCTCTGCAGTGCATTGGATGAAATGTAACAACGGGTGGGGGGCAGATAGAGACTTCTCTTTACTGCTTCCTTGGTTGTTTTTTGTAGGACATTGTTTTCCCTCTGTGAGGCATCTCCAGGGATGTAGAGTTGTCATCTTTTTTGTGTTTGGTTCTGGTTTTGGCAGAGCTAGGGAGCTGCCATGTATCTTAGAACCCCTTGGTGGTGCTGAGGGCAGTGCAAGGAGGGACCTGGAGCCCTGCTTCCTCATTCTTCGCAGTTACTGGCCATTCATGCTGGAGCTGCTGCTGCCACTGTTGATTTTATCACAGGTTTGGATGAGACTGCAGTGGTGGGTCAAGGTTGGAGCAGACAGCATCTGCTCTGTGCCTGATCTCTGTCCAAGTGTACAGACGCTGGAGCCCAGGGTCTCTCAGTAATCAGGCTGGGGAAAGGATCTTGAAACTGTTGTGTGAAACGATAGCAGCATCTCCAGGCGGGCTTTCAGACCAGACTGAGCGCATAGGCATAGAGGCCAGATTTAACTGACTGGAATAGACCATGGAGAGAAGTTTTTTATTCTCTTTCAGAATTTTTTTTTTTTTTTTGGTCAGTAGAAGCAGAAAGGTAGCCAAGGTAACATCTTTCAAACCTCCTTTCAAACTGCCTCCTTTGATTTGTTACACATTTTCTGCTAAGGGAGTGAGGTCCACAAAAGGTTAAATTTCTCGTATAAGATTAATTCAGCCATTTCTGTGGAATGGTGGGGACAGAATACCATTAGACTTTCTAATCTCATTTCCCTCATGCTGTCTTTCTTGGAGCCTATCAAGCAGTGTCCTGGCAGACAGTCAGTTCTGTGGATGCTAAACATCAGAGTCAGTCTCTTGCTGAATGTGCCAAGAGCGCTGTAATTTAGAAATGTAGCCTGCCTTGTAAGGAAGGATGAAAAGGTACTGAGCACACCTTTCTTTGCATGTGAGATTCCAAATGCTTTGAATATGTTAAACACGTAATTCCTCAGTAGTTTAATTTTCTGTTTTATTAGAGTTGTTTGCATGACATATTAGAACCGAACTTACTAGAACTGTTTGTATTTTGCGGATCTCTGTTGGTTTCATGAGTACTGCTTGGGGTCCTAAATATACTCCCCAGCCAATGAGCTGTGTGCCTTTTGAGAGTGTAACCGTGCATTCAGGATGCAAATGCAGTAACAATTTTGCCTTTGTTTTAATTGCCCTGCAGCACACCTGTGAGTTTTCTTATCTGATTTAAGCTTGTGTTGGTGGGGAGGGGGAGAAGAAGGAGGGAACTATTAGCTGCTGCTATGTTGAAATCTAAATATGCTCATTCAGTTTTTAGATTTTCCGTTAGTCCTGATCTTTTTTCAAATTGCCATATAAAAATCTTGAAGGGGGTGGGGGGCAGACAAGTGGAGCCTACAGGGATTTTGACATTTTTTTCCCTTCAGCTTAAAATACAGTATTAAATGATGCTGGTTATTTTTATGTTGCATATTTGGGACAAAGAGACTCTCTTGAGTGAAAGATAATTGCCATATCTGGCTCAGCAGCTTTGTCCCTTGCCTCAAGTTACTGCAGGGCTTTCTATCCCCTTTGGTAATACAGAAATGAAATTATAAACCACCAGTAGCCTTGGAAATCTCAATCGATTCCAAATGACTAAATATTTAATTCAATCATTGCCTATACTTCCAGGGATGACTCGGGTGTTTTTCTTTTTACTGAGAGCTTCACGAAAGCCAGGCTGTGCAATGGCTGCTGGGGACCGAGTCCGTTGCGAGGAGGCTCCCCTGCAGTGAGGAGCCCGGGCACTGCAAGCTTGTTCCATAGCAGCCCTTTTTGCAAATGGTAGTCGATTTTTGCAGAAGGTTTGTGGCCAGATCGCTATGTATAATACTGATGAAGCATTTTTGTTCCAGCTCTGTCTCGGAAGACCTAGGCTGTAGACGTGGGGATTTCAGTAGGAAACATTATGGATCTGTGGAGCTGGTAAGTTAATGCTGTCTGTTCAGTGGTGGTACATTGATTTAGATTTAGAGATGATTGCCACGCTCATCAGATCTTTTGTTGTGTATTTACTGTTAGACCATGTGAGCGCAGTGTAAGGACTGGATTGGCATAAATATCTATTTAAGGCTACGATAATTTGGTCGTCTTTATTTGTTTTTATTATTACGTACTTTTAACCTTGTGTCTTCCAGTTTGTTAAAAATATGTTGTGGCTTGATATTTTCTTCTGTCGATGGTATATAGAATTAAATAAAATAATTCATGAATTAAGAAAGGTAGCATTTTGTTATTATAGTATGTTGTTCCTAAAAGTTTATAGATCTCGTTTTCAAGGTTTAAGTATGATTAAAATACATATTCTGATTTCCTGTACCTTTGCTTACTGGATATGTGACAGGAGTTAGAATATTTATGAGCTCTTCTTTTCCTCTTAAAAGCATATTGGTTGGACTAGATAAATAACTGTAATAGATGTCTAAGATGAAAACATCCACATTCTCCAAATGAGAGATATTGGAGTTTGTGGTATGATTTTGAAAAAGAGTATGTTTTCATTTTAAAAGAGATGTAAGGAAAGCATATATAATAGCCTCAGGTTTATTTTAAGACAGAATTGTGATTTTTTTTTCTCAATTGCATGGAAAGTTTAAACAAATTTGAGGAAAATGTACAAATAAATTCCACTGATTTTTGTTCATCACTATTAAGAACATTGCTCTACTATTTTTGTCCATTTATAAAAACAGATTGCTTGTATCCATTAGTATAATACTCAGTTATTCCCTCATTAATATAAGCTGCATTCTTGCAGGGTTTAAGTATTAGAAAAATTTTTGTTAGAGTTGTGTACCAGTAACATTCTGCTTGAATCAAAGCATATGTTATGGGTTTGACCATGTACGTAGCTCAGGGCTGAATAGTCTTGCATATATAAAATAAATAGAAGATTTGTTTCTTGTTCTTAAGAAGCTTACTGTCCTCCAACTGGCCAGATGAGATACCTAAAATATCTAAAGAATGAATTTAGCCACATGAAAGACACATTGATTGCCTCAGTCACCGCCTGTTCTATGGGCAGTGGTGACACCATGCCGGCTCAGACCACCTCCTCTGCTTGAGGAGGGTGTGTGTAGCAATTATCCAGAGTGAGATTCACAGATGGAGTAGAGTGGGGGCCGAGAGAAAGGAGGGAGAGCCTGGTTCTAGCCAGGGATCTCAGGGAAGTGGCGGGGATGGCCGTGTGGAGGGCTGTAAGATGTGGTGGGTGGCAGAGAATAGACAGTAGACATGGGCAACCAGCATGATTCTCGGCAGGTGTTTCGGACAGTGAGCAAATGGTCCTGCCTCGCAGTGTGGGTAGGTGGCAGAGCAGTGGTTACAAACTAACCAGGCCTTGGAATCAGACAAGCCTGGGTGCACACACTCTACTGCTTGCCTCTATGACCAGTCATGTTACCCCACTTCTCAGAACCCCCGCAGTACCGAAGAACTCATGCTCCGAAGTTATTCTTCATCCATCATTTACTAGTTGTAGGATTTTAGACTTCTGGCCTCCATTTTCTCATCCATAAAATAGAGATACTAGTTCATCTTCCTTGAAGAGTTGGTATAAGGGTTTAATGAGCTGATGCCCATAAAGCACTTAACACATAAGCACAGTTCATGTTACTTAGCTGTAGTACTAAAGATGAGATTTGGTAGCTAAAGTAGAACTTCGAAGCGAAGACTTTGAACTTGGTCTAATAAGTAATGCAGAGCCCTTGTCACAGTGAGAGGGGAATAACATGAGTGCAACCAGTGGTCTCAGTAGACCTGTGGGAATCACAGAGTCTCGGAATGGTACCGGAGAGCCGTGCGTCTCACACGTGAGCAGGCCCTGGAGTCACGTGGAAGCTTAGAGATTGCGGAGTACAGATTGCTGGGCTCCAGACGAGTTTCAGATTCACCAGGTCTGGCAACAACCCACAGACTGAACTTCTCCCAAGCCCCAGGTTTCTGTTGTCGTAGCTGTCCCGGGACCACACTCAAAGAACCCCTGCCTTGAAGAGTCTCAGACCAGCCAGCAGCTGTGCCTGCCCTGAGGAGGCAGCTCATTGACCGGAAGTCCTTCAGTCCATCTGTTCAGGGTCTTCCTCCAGAACCATGATTGTGTGTGTTGATAGTTGACTCTTAAAAATATAAGAAAATAAATCTTAAATATGTGTTTAAATTCTGTGAATAACCTCACTCCCTTGCAGCAACTGTTTTATCTCCTTTTGGTATCTTCCAGTCTTAATCTTTACAGCTCTAAACCTACTTTGTCTGTGATTGTGATGAAATTATGTATGTAATTTTGCGTTCCACTCTTTTCATTTAACAGTGTTTTATAAATGTCTTGTTCTCATATCATCTTCAGTTTCCAGTTTAATCTGTGCAAGATAGCCAAACTTAGTGATAAACCGTTATCTGCTTAATAGTTTTCCTCCCTTTGTAAAATAAGGTTGTTTCTGGTTTTCTTGTGTTAGAAATGACATGTGCACTGGCGGTTGGTATGACTGAGAAAAATGAAATGAGAAGAGTTCCAGTTTCTTTGGAGATTCCAACTCTGCGTTTAAAAGGAAGGAGATGTTTTCTCTTCCCTTTGAACAGTAGCACAGTTGTCCCCTGGTATCTGGGGGATTGGTTTCAGGGTCCCCTTGTATACTTGGACATTTAGATCCCTTATATAAAATGATATATTTGCATATAACTTACATTTTCCATATCCTTTAAGATAGCACTGGATTATTTACAATATTTAATACAGTGTAAGTGCTATGTAACTAGTTGTTCTACTGTATTACTAGGACATAATGGCAAGAAATCAGTCTATGTACGTTCAGTACAGACACTTTTTTTCCTGAATATTTTCCATCCACGGTTGGCTGAATCTCTGATGTGGAACCCGAGGGTATGAAGGGCCAACAGTGTTATTAAATTAAAAATCATCGTGCGTGTTCTGGTGTCATCACCAAGGACCCAGTAAGTGTCCGGCATCCTGGAAATCAGACTTTGTGGATATCCAGGGTTACATAAAGTTGAGTTTATAGCATGAACTTTGATTTTTGAATAAAGTAGGTGTAAGTCATTGTGAAGAACTGAGCTTGCTGTTCCAATTAGTAATGAGGGCAGATTAGGGCTTAATACCCTAAATGTCAGCTGGATATAAATTTGTTAGGAATCTGGAAGCACACAGATCTCTGAAGACTCGTGGGAGAGTTTTATTTATTTATTTATTTATTTTTCAATACTGTGGATTAAGCCCAGAGCCTTCACACTGACCTACATCTTCAGCCCTTTTTAAATTTTTTATTTAAAACAGGGTCTTGCTAAGTTGCTAAATTCTCATGGCTGGACTCAAACTTGCAATCCTCCTGCCTCAGGGAGGATGCTGGGATTACAGGTGTCCACCGTCGTGCCTGGCTGCACAGGAGGGTTTTTTAGCTTTCATTTGGCAAATAATTTTTGAAGGCCCACATGCGGCAGGTATCCTGCCATGCTAGGCACTGAGAGGGAGGGGGGAAACTACCCCATTTATCCTTTTGTTGAGCTGTAGTCTGGCTTTAGGAATGGACTGCCTGAAGCTTTGTGTCCCCAAGAGGGCCATGTCCTACCTGGCCCTCAGCTGGGAACTGCCTTATTTCGGGCTTGTACCCTGCAAGCTGGCTGCATGTAGTCCAGCATGAGTGTGAAGGGAGCCACTGCAAGGATTGGATGAGCCCCACAGGAGTGAGTGCAGACTGCACAGCTGGGCTGGCATGACTGGAAAGCCGTCTGCTGGTCCTTGTGATTTCTCTTCTTTCCCTTCCCCTGTGTGTGTGCCGTCCACCTCTCTGCAGACCAGCTCCCTGATGGCACAGCACCTCCCTCCAGTCAGTTTTCCCCAGAAGCCAGAGTGGTGGGGTTTTTTCACTCTGTTTTTATTGTGGTTAGGTATGAAATGTACCATTTTAACCATTTGAAGTGTATATTCAGAGGCATTTAGTATGTGTCCAGTATTAGGCAGCCATCACTGCTGTCCATGTATAGAACATTTCCCATCATTCCAAACAGAAACTCTGTACCCTAACTCCCCATTCCCTCCCCTCTCCCCTCCCTGGTAACCCCCTCCCACCTATCTCTGTGCTTTTGCCTTCTCTAGGTCCGTCACAGAAGTGGAATCCTACAGTGTTTTCTCCTTTTGCCTGGGGTAGTTCATCTATCATGTTTTCAAGGTTGATCAGAACTCTTTCTGTCTTATGGCTGAATAATAGTCCCTTGTTAAATAGCACATTTCACGTATTCCTTCATCGGTTGATAGACATGGGTTTTTTCTACCTTTTAGCTGTTACGACTAATGCTGCTGTGAACCTTGGTGTACAGATATCAGGTGGAGTTTCTGCTTTCAGCTCTTTGGGTGCATTAACTAGGAGTGGAATTTGCTTGATCATACGGTACTTCTGTGTTTTATCCTTTTGAGGAACTGCCAGATTTTCACAGCAGCTCTGCCACTTTACCTTTCCACTAGCAATACCCAAGGGTTCCAGTTTCTACAAATTCTTGCCAATACCTGTTTCACATTTTTAAAATAATAGTCACACTAATCAGTTTGAAGTGATATCTTACTGTGGTTTTAATTTGCATTCTCCTAAGAATGAGTGATGTTGAGCATCTTTTCATGTGCTTATCAGCCATATATCTTCTTTGGAGAAATGATTATTCCATCCTTTGCCCATTTTTAATGGGATTTTTTGCTTTTTTGCTAATGAGTTGTGAGAGCTCTTTATGTATTTAGGATACTAATCCCTTCTCAGATATATGATTTGCATATATTTCCTCCCATTTCAAATGTTATATTCAAGAAGTCAATAGCTGGGCCTGGTGGTGTGTGCTTGTAATTCCAGCACTCTGGGAGGCTGAGGCAGGAGGATTCCCAGTTGGAGCCCAGCCTGGGCAATTTAACAACTTAGTGAGATCCTGTCTTAAAAATAAGAAGGGAAGAACAACTAGTCATATACACAAGGACTAATTTTTAGGCTTTCTCTTTCATCTCATTCTTGTATATGTCTGTCTGATGACAGAATGATGTTTGAAAATGTTGACAACACAAAGTCTTTTCTTTTTTCAAATCCCTTGTACTTCAAGGCCAGGACCATCTACCAAGCCCTCCAAGAACCTACATGATCCCTACTCTGCTTCCGTCTCCCTCCTCTTGCCAGCTGTGCTGAAACTTCTGGCCTAACTGGTTTCTAGAACACACTGAGTTCCCCCGTGCTCCAGGATTCTGCATCTGCTCCTGGTCCTTAGTGCTGGGAGGAGCTTCTCCGGCGCTTCTTGTGGCTGGTTACAGCTTCAATGTCATCATCTCGGAGAGGCCTCCCCTGCTACTCTCTAACTCGGCATTCTGTTTATTTTTTTTTAACAGTGCTTATCATAATCTGTATTTATCTCATTTGTTTTTTACCTACTAGTTTCTGATCCACTAGAAGTGAGGGTGGGACCCACTTCTGTCTTGTTCATTGTATTTCTAGAGCTTGGCACAGGGCCTGTACATACTAAGTTCTAATACATTTTTTTATTACTACATAGATTTCCGGCCCCCTAATCTCCATGGTTTACATGTGCTGCAGCTCCGTTTCTTGTTATGATCTCATCATTTCTTGAATCCTACTTCCAATTCCAAGTAGAATATTATGGATTATTGGTTTTTCTTGGCTTAGGTCACCATCCCTGACTCAGAACAGTGGTGCTCAGGGTGGAGGGATCACTTGAGATCACCATGGCCTCCTAGAACCATTCCCTCAACAGAGTTTGAGGGTAGAGCAGATTCTTTCTGAAGGAGATGGAAATAAAAGTCAGTGTTGAAGAAGAGCAAGAGTTGGGCTGCCAATGTGTGTCAAACATCCCACCATTCCCTCTGTGGAAGATGATTTAAAAGCACCTTGTGAAAATTTCTTCCTCTGCTGGTGGAGTTGAGTTGTATTCCTGGTATTTTTATTAGTCCCATATACATGTAAGGATACAGATTATGAGCTCCCTAAAAGTAGAAATCATGGCTGTTTATTTGCCGTTTTATTCCTAGTACCAAGCACAGTGCTGAGCATTAGTAAATATTGATTAAATGAATGTATGATCCATTTTGGTTGGCATTAAAGAGTAGCTTAATCCATGAAAAATAAAGAAAGGAAAGGAAAAAAACTTGACCCTCCCCCAAGCACGGTTCACCTCATTAGCTTGCAGTGCATTCCACCTAAAATGCGTGCCATTTTTCTTCCTGCTACATCGCCAGTCCCATCTCTCAGGGCAGAATTCCAAGCAAGGCACAGCTATTACGCCATCAACCATTCTTCATCACTTTATATCAGAATCTGTCAGGAAAAGCATCAAATTGTTTGTAGCTTTTATTGATCTTTTCTTGGCCTTTGACTCGGTGGATGGAAAACTGACGTGGTATAAATGATACAGGCATAATACAGACCTCTCCCCTGACTAGCCTGGCTGCTGGTCCTCATACACCCACCTCTTAATGCTGATGGGAAGTTGACATCTGCAGATGATTTCAGATCGGGATAAAGCTGGGTAGAATATTGTCCATTCCTTTTTAAGCTTGAGTCAGAATGACTCGAACCTGCACTTGGATAAGCTGTGTAGAGGCACGCCCTGCTGTACAGGAAAGACCGAGCTAGATGCTTCCCTATACGGGTGGCGGGGCTTTGTTATTAGGAGCTCGGAATGGCCTCCAAGGACGTCTGACTTCTACTACCTAATGACTACAGAAGGGTTGCTGTTGCTGAGCTTGCTTGGTGTCTGCAGATCTTAACATTTGAAGCTTTGAATATTTAAGGATTCTCAAAAGTTTTACATGTTGTAATTTGTTGTTTGGGAGATTTTGTTTTTGTTTTGGGTTTGTTTTGTTTTTTGAAACAAAGTTTCTCTATGTAGTTCAGGCCAACCTTGAACTTACTATGTATCCCAGGCTAGCCTCGAACTCACAGCAATCCTCTTGGCTCGTCCTCCAAGGTGCAGGGATTACAGGCGTGTGCCACCACCCCTGGCAGTAATTTGTATTTTTGCTCAGGCACGAATTTGAATTATACCTGAAGGCATCATATACAGAAGGACAATACTTTGCTAATGAATGATTTAGCTGCCTGTCTAGCATCCCTAACACAGCACAGTTTTGTTCTCTCTTGAGAGTTGAGTAGGCTTTTTGTTTTCATGGCATTTTATGGGCAAAATCATATTCTATGTGGTATTATCAAATTGAGAGGTTAAGGAAGGTACCTGCATCTTTCCCCCAGGAACATCGAAACCTCAAGGCTTCAGTATTCTGCAGTGGCCTCCCCAGCTTTGGCAGGTGTTCTGCAGTACAGCTGACAGCTAAGTCTTGTCTAGCTAGTCAGCTCAGCTGGGGACTCAGCACACACATTTATCTTAGAGCATTCATTAGCAGCTTTCTGTGATCGAAAACTATAGTGGTAGTGTCTTTTATATTTTTACTGCCTTTGTGGGTGATTGGTTTTGCTGGCTTTGAAACTTTGCCAGGCTAAAATTATTGTAACCATTTCCCATGGTTTAGAACTTGAAGATCTTAATGATATCATTATTTATGTATTAGAATACAACCAGAGGGCTGGGATTTAGCTCAAATGGTAAAGCACTTGCCTAGCAAGTGCAAGGCCCCGAGTTTGATCCCCAGCATCAAATAAATAAATAAATATTGGAATAGAACCAGAAACCTTCTATTATGGCTATTTTGTTACTGTTATTAGTTTTAACATTCTCAAATTATTACCTTATTAGTATTAGCTGTAACATGATTGGAGGCTTCCCACGTACCCATCCCTGTGCAGAACACTTGAGATGCATTTACTCATGTAATCCTCACAAACAGCCACGTGAGGAAAGTAGCATTTGATTATGCCTCCCCGCGTGGGTACTCAGAAAGCATTGTGTGAATACTGAATGTGTTCCCTTTCCTGATGCTCTCAGAGAAGTAGCAAGTGGCAGAGGTGACATTTAAACCCAAATGTCAGACTTCAAGAGCCGCTGCCCTGGACCTCTCACCCCGTGAGCCCACGTCAACGATAGTCTTGCTACTTAGTAGGTGGTGCCTAAGAAATTTAGGTTGGTGATTAGAGCAAATACTTACCACTGCCCTTAATCAGCAGTATAGAGTGGCTCTGCCATAGGCTTTAACCTAAACACATAGTTTCAAACTATTTTCTGTCCAGATCTTAACAGAGGCCTGGTTTTAGGAAGCGTTTTCGTAGAGTTATCCAAAGAACACCATGCCTTAAGCGGTTTAAATTTAATTCCTGGATTGAGCCCAAGCATGTGACAGCAGCAAACGCACTTGGCCTGCCTTTCCTGGCCCCTCTCAGACTTGCAGCTCTTGATTTGTGCCTTGGCGTTATGGCCTTAACTTGTTTGATGGACAGAGGGAAACGGCCAGGTGGCTCTTGATGGTGTCTCTTGCAGAATGCTGCTAGGACTTTTCTGTCCATCACACAATCTCTCCTTTAAGAGGACCTAGGAGCAAAATTTTTCTCAGGGCTACAAACTAACCCTAAAGAAGCTGGTTTGTTGTTAATCTTATGAGCAGGAGTGAGCTTATAAATGGGGAAAACTTTCTTCCTCTTTGCAGTGGCTTCTGGGGAGCTCAGAACCCTATTTTTGCCTTGTCTCTACCAGCCTTAAGAGATTGCGACATGCATCCTAATCTTACTGTTTTCAGTTGATTTACCCATATCTGGTGTTTCCTTGTTCTGACTGTATTCTGTATCTAACTTAATTGAGTAAGAATATTTCAATAAGTGGCTTTAAATCCCTTATCTATTTATTTAGGTGAATGGGGGGGTGCCAAATCCAGGGATGCTTTACCACTGAGCTGCTACCCCGGCCTTTTATTTTTTATTTTGAGATAGTCTCACTAAGTTACCTAGACTGGCCTCAAATTTGTGATCCTCCTACATCAGCCTACCAAGTAGCTGGGATTGCAATCATGTGCCACCATGCCCGGCTGCTTTAAATCCTTTTTGAAACATAAGGTAAAGCATAAGCAAAAAAACATTTCTGCATCCAGCCTCTGACAGCATAATCCTTCCATCTCTCATCGACAATAGGCTGATTTATAGTGATTTTTACTCTAGTCTCCCCCTCCCTAGCCTGCTCTTCACTGCAGTGTGATTATATGACCTGTTTTCCTAGGAGGAACAAGACGGCCACCTGACCAGCCATTTGGTGACCATCTTGAGCACCGAGCTAGCTCTGTGTTCATGACACAGATAGCGGTGGGACAAAAAGGTAGCAAACACATGAGCTAAACACACACCATGTAAGGGTGCCAGGCTTGTCCTCCAGTTATTCCCAGACAAAATCAACCTCCCGAGGAGCCACCTCCAGCCTGTCGGGCACAAGCATGGACTCTGTTGTTGAAACTAGAGCTGCTAGCGCCCCACTGCCTGCCCTCTGGGGTTCCTGGGCTGCTCATTCGTCCCAAATGTCACCCACACCTTTCCCTCCCATTCACCCAGGCCCATCTTCCTCAGTTCCTCAGTTCCATGCTCTCTGTTCCTCTGTGCCCCTGCCTGGGCTCCCTGGGCCCAGCTCTGTCTTTGGCTCCTCCTTTTCCCAGTAGTATCCTCTAGTCTTTGTTCTTT
This sequence comes from Hystrix cristata, assembly GCA_004026905.1. NCBI lineage: Eukaryota > Metazoa > Chordata > Mammalia > Rodentia > Hystricidae > Hystrix > Hystrix cristata. The sequence continues at coordinate 47,934 of PVJO010012203.1, forward strand.
GACACCAGTGGTCTTCACCTGGTGGGGTATGGTACCCACTATACTACCAAAACACGTTCAAATTGTGATCAATATGCAACAGTGTATTTTTCACATAAGCAGAGATTCAAACTGTGAACTCACTGTATCTGGTTAATTTCAGTGCAGGCAGAGTGGAACAGTTTTCCTCCCTTGATTGTGGTTGGTCTCATTTGTGCTCAAAAGGCAAAACTCTGCTGTGCACAAGCTTTGTTGGTGCCTATTTAATCACAGCCTTGGCCTTGCCCTGCCCATCTTCCTTGCACCACCATGTTCTCTGCCCCCCACCACATGGGTCACACGCCAGCCTCGATTTTGAGATCGTTCAGCTGGGCTGAGCACCATAGATCATAAGTTGTAGCAAAACTGAATTCTACACTTGATCAAAGTATGTAGTGTCACATGACTTTGTATAACTGCTTTGCTAAGTAGAAAATATTTTCAGTTTTTCAAGAGTTGCTTTCAGAAATAGCTTATGTTTTCTTCTGAGTTTATACTCTCCTTCCATCAGAATTGTAATATTTGAGGCAGACAGCAGTGCCGAACCTGTAACCCCAGACCCTCCGAAGCCTGAGGCAGGAGGAATGTAAGTTCAAGGCCAGCCTGTGCAAATAAAAACAAAACGGGCCACACAAACCAAACAGTAGCATATGACAGTGTGCCATGAACATCAGAGAGTTGGAAACCACTCGTCTGCTTCTTTTGGAGCTGTTGAAGATGAAAAAGAATTTTATCTTTTTGTCAGCCTTTCACTACATGGACTCTGAACGTTAAGACCCCTCTGTCTGGGGCCTCAGAAGGGCTCCCTTTTACCTTCTTAGGTGCCCTGGGTGAGCACCTTGGGACGGCTCTCCCTCGATCATGGATCCAGGAGCATTCGAAGTCTCACCAGTGCCTGTCTTGCTGCCCTTACACTGATATCTCCTCTTCCGGCTTTCCCCGTCTCCGGGCGAATCCCTGTCTTCCCAGGACACATGTCCATCCCACACTTGGAGCTGCTTGTTTGCCCCTCAGTTAGAGAGGGAAACCTTGAGAGGTTGTGTCTCTTGTTTCTACTGAGTGAATTTGGGACAGTCGTGCTTCTCCCCCCTCCAGAAAAAGCCGATGTCACCTGCATGATTGACTTAACCAAAAGACCGCTCCCCTCCCAGTGCTGCTGAGCCATAAATAATATTTTCGCATTGAATTATTTCACCCATTTAATTAAACCAGCTACTTTGAGTTGCTTTCTGTAGCTTTTTGGCCTCAGCTTTTTAATTGGCCCATTGTAGTTATCACTGTATTGCGGTCTTTTGAAACATAATCTCAAACTGTGTGCACTTAATAGATGTGAAGACTTTTTAATTACTCTGGGAGTACATTTCAGCCATTTGCTACCTTCTCCCTTTGATCCCGGTCCCAGTTCCAGTCTCCCTTCTGACTTTCTCCTTTCACTGCTTCGTCTTGCACTGTCCTGGAACCACTCTTGCCAAGGTCACCAGAGACCTTGCTGCTGCCAAGTCCATTTGGTGCTTCTTTATTTTCACTTACTTTTTTCTTCAAATTTGCGTTACTAGGGATTGAACCCAAGGCCTTCACACTGAGCTACATCCCCTGTCCTCTTCTTATTTTTTATTTTAAGACAGAATGTTGCTAAGTCATTAAGTTTCCCAGGCTAGACTTGAAATTGCAGTCCTCCTGCCTCAGCCTCCCAGAATACTGGAATTGCAGGCATGTGCCACCACACTTGGCTCTCTGTCTTTGTCTCACGTGACCACTCTGCAGCATTGTTTCATTAAGACATTCTCCTTCCTGGTGTCACCACACTCACATGGTTTTCCTGCTACCTCCCTGCCTCACCTTCAGGGCTTCTTCTAGGGCTTCCTGCTTCCCGCCTGGCCCCTGGACTTGGGTGCTCCCCAAAGTCAGTCTCCAGCACTGTTCTGTATTCATGCCTCCCGGGTGACCTCCCCACCCCCGTGGCTTCAGTTTAAATTGGCGACATATGTTCAGTCTGTTTCTGTCAACGGAGTGCTGTCAGCGGACCCAGATGCCCACTGGACATCTCTCCTGGACCAGCCCTGGGGCAGCTGAACCTCAGCGTGCCCAAAACGGAACTCGCTGTGGTCCCTCTTTCCCCGTGCCAAACCACCAAGCCAACGGCACTGCCCTCTGTTGCGTTGCCACTTCCGGAAACCAGGAAGTCATTCATGGCCCATGTCCAGTCTCTTAGCAAGTCCTGCAGGTTCTGTAAGCTGCTGCATTTCATAGTCAGGTTGCTCTTTGATCATATACATGTGCTTGGCCAACGTCAGTCTTTGAGTGTTTTAGATATGTGAACTAATTTAAATTTCACAACTACCAAAAGAGACGAATATACTGTCATCATCATATTTCACAGACAGGGTAACTGAAATTCAGACAGTTTAATTAACTTGTCCAAGGTCACACACCCGGTCAGTGATAGGGTCTTCGCCCCACACATACTGTCTATGGATTGTTTTACTTCACGGTCACACACTGCTCCAGTGCCTCTCGAACATTATTGTGCCAGAAAATCACTTGAGCAATTGATTTAAAATCCACATTCTGATTCAGTATGTCTACAGTGGGCTGAGTACTGTGCATTTTTTATAAGCTTCCATTTTTTAAAGTGACTTTTATTTCTTTATATGTTTCTTACTTGGTCTCTCAGAGGGATAGGGATAAAATAGTAATGGGGCTGTATCTGGTGCTGCACACCTGTAATCCCAGCATTCTGGGGGAATGAAGCAGGAGGATTGAATGCTTGAGACCAGCCTGGACAACTCAGCAACTTGTCTCAAAATAAAAAACAAAAAGGACTGAGGATGTACTCATAGCTCAGGTGAAGGCTGTGGGTTCAATCCCTAGTACTGCAAAAAAGAGGAAAAAAAGGAGGAAGAGGAGGAGGAGGAGGAGAAAAGAACAAGATTCTTGCTTCCGTGTACTCCTTTTTCTGTACAATGTGTCATTTCCTCTTTCTGTAAGCTTCTGGCACTTTCTCTGACTCTCCTGCCTTCTCAAAGATTCTATTCCCTAAGTTCTTGATGATTATGTTGAGTTTGTCCATTCCTCAGCTGTAATTAACCAAGGTCTGGAAGCTCTGATTTCACTAACGCTATGAAGAGTACTTCCCCCATGTACAGCTCTGGTGATGTCATCTTTATGTTTTGAAACAAATAAATAGCAACAACATCAAGCCTTCAGCATGTCTCTTGCTCAGGGGTTTAAGCAGGTACTTATGAGTTTGACATCTGCGTTTTCCATGGTCTTGTGGATGGGCCAGCACACTGTGAACAGGCCTTTCCCACCCTTCACATCGTTCCCTGGGCTCCAGGCCTCTGTTTGCCTTCTCTTCCTTCTGGTGCCCCTGAAATGCGCTTCCACCAAGTCTCCTCTCCTGCACACAGCTGTCCCAGGCTTCCCTGTGGGCCGTCATTCACCCTTTAGACCCCTGCAGTCCTTCCCATTTCTCCATGGAACCTGTTATGTTTCACGTACTTATTTGCAGGCACCTCTCCTAGTACAGAGATCATGATTCTTTTTTCATAGTATCCCCAGCAGCACTAAACTCACTGGCAGGTGTCCACATATTAACTAGAAGATCAGTTTTGCCAAAAATTTGATAAATGAATTTATGCCTGATGCATTGTTTTTTCTCTTCTTAAATTTTGTTTATTACTTCTCATTCTTTGTGTATGTGCATATGTGTGTGTGCATGCTGACATATCTTAATATACTTTTGTGACTATAAAAAGAATATATTCTCATTATAGAAAATGTGAAATATACTGAAAAGCACAGAGGAGAAAATTAAAATCATCTTTAATCTTACCACCTACCAATAATCACTATTAAGATTAAATATATGTCTCTCTAGTACTTAAGTTTATATACAAAATGGGCCTATATATTTTATTGTTTCTTCACTTGAAAACAAAGTGTAATCTTTTACCAGCAAAGGTACTTCTTTATAAACAACTTGATCTCTTCCTATCCAAATCTCTTATTTATTATTTATGTCTAACCGCATAAATGGCTGTGACCTCCAGAATAATAGTGAATAGTGCTGGTTTGTAGGTATACTTGTTGGGCCATTTCAGGCAACATTTTTAGGCAGTACAGAAGGGTATCTTCGAGCTGGGGATTTAGCTCAGTGGTTAGAGTGCCTGCCTCGCTAGCACAAGGCCCTGAGTTCAATCCCCAGCACCAAAAAAAAAAAAAAAAAAAGCAAGGTATCTTCTTTAATCATTACATATTTGATCATATCCTACAGCCTCCGTAAGAATGATGTGGCTAGTTTTTAAATTTCTGAGTCACTACCTTTTTCTCTTAACACTTCACAAATTTTGATCTATTACTATATTAGTTTTCTAGACCAAGCCTAATAGATTTCTACAAACTGGGTGGATTAAGACAACAGAAATGTATTCTCTTGTGATTCCAGAGGCTAGAAATCTAAGATGAAGGTGTAGCAAGGCTGTGTTCCCTGGGAGGCTCGAGAGAGAATTCTTCCTGGCCTCTCCCACCTTCTGGGGTTGCCCTTGCAGGCAAGGAGCCACTACCCCTCTCCTGTAGCTGATGACTCCAGTCTCTGCCTACATCAGCATGCAGCTTGCTTGCTTGCACACCTGAATCCAAGTCTTCTTCTCTTTTCTTATAAAGACACCAGTCATTGGATTTAGGGCTCATCAAATCCAGTAGGACCTCATCTTAACAAAGTGTTTCAAATTTGGAAAGAATGCTATTCAACCCACTACAATTATTTTTTGCCCTTTAGACTTCTGAAGAGAAGTCTGAGAATATTTGATTTATTTCCTTTCTTTTGTTACTTTTCCTGCCTGAATTTTTCTCACATTTTGGTTCCTTTTTCTTTTATTTAAAAAAAATTACCTGTAATTTCTCTACACATTTCCTTGGTAATTAATTTTTCCAGAAACATTGTATCTCTCCAACCCTTAGGCCCAGGTCTTTAGTAGGGATGAATATTTTCTTCTACTGTATCTTTAGTTATTGTTCATTTTTTCTCCCTTGAAACAGTAATGACTTTTTTTTTTTTTTTTGAGATAAGGTGTTGCTGTGTAGTTCAAACTGGCCTTGAGCTCACTATGTAGCCTCGGCTGACCTTAAACTTGCAATGATCCTTCCGCCTCAGCCTCCCAAGTGCTGGGATTACAGGTGTGTGCCACCACACCTGGCTCAGTGATAACTTTTTCTCAGTCCTCTCTAACTGTCTTTTCTTTCTCCTTATTTTCATTTTATTTTGTTCCTTTCTGTTCTATTTTCACCATCTAAAATGACGACGATAATGGCTTTTGATTTTCTTCTTTTTTTTTTTTTTTTTTTTTTTTTTTTTTTTTTTTTTTTTTTTTTTTTTTTTTTGTGGTGCCAGGGATTGAACTCAGGCCCTTGTGCTTGCAAGGCAAGCACTCTAATCACTGAGCTAAATCCCTAGCCCCTTCTTTTTTCTTTTTTAATAAGAGTCAAGGTCTCACTGCACTGCCCAGCCTTTCCTTGAACTCGTGATCTGCCTACCTTAGCCTGTTGGATAACTGGGATTATACATACACATATCATACCCAGCTTTGCTATTTTGACTTTCTAAAATTAACATTCTGTTTCTCTCTTCTAATAAAGATTTTCATCTTCCATTTGCATTTTGGGGGCATCTTTTATCTCATCTATGTGCACAAGCTTTATACACTATTACGAAGAGGTTATATATTCTGTTTCCCTGAGAACAGCACCAGTTTCTCTCAAATATTTAGTTTCATAGTAAAGAAAGGTTAAATGTTTGCTTCCTTGTTTAATTTTTGGGAGTTCTGTAGCATTATTTCATAGCTCCCAAGATGGAGGGGTTTTTTCCCGTTTTACAAAATCTTTGTAAACAAAGAGCTATTCTACCCTTGTGTTTTTCAACATTCAGGGCATGTAACTGGCCCTCAGCTATCATTGTACTTCTGGGACTGCAGTTTCTCTGAGTTAAACAGCTGGATGGCCAGTGATTGTGCAGCTTCGCAACTGATTTCCAGTGTGTAGTTGGTGTTTATCTTGTGCGGCTCTGCTGGAGTGAGATAGGATTTTCTGCTGGCCTGGCTCTTTGCTGGTCCAAGCCAGCACCCCCAGAATGTGTATACAGCAGGGCCTTCGGGGATGCAGGTCGTAGTCTGGTTGGAAGAAGAGCACTGGAGAAATGTTTGCTTAGCTCTTAGCCAAGCTTGAGAAGATGCCAGCTGTCTGGATCAAAAACCAAGGTGGAGTTTATGAAGAGAGAGCTCTACCTCCTGGCCCCAGCACTGCCTGGCACACTGGCAAGATTGTTCTCCCCAGGACGCTGTGCTACTGGGACTTGTTCTGTCTCTCCTCCTACCTGTGGCACTCTGCTTATGAAAACTGCATTTTCTAAGACGCAGTCTCTTTCCCTCCCCCACTTCTTTTCTTTTTAATTCACAGTTTATTAGCAAGTAGAGCACAGAAACACCACAGTGAACACCTTTGTTCATCCTTTTTTTTGGAGGGGATGCTGGGGATTGAACTCAGGGCCTTGCACTTACTAGGCAAGCACTCTACCACTGAGCTAAATCCCCAAGCCCTTGTTCTTCCTTCTAACAGGCAGTTACTGGCCTTCGCTGTGGCCAGCATCCTCACCTTCTACAGAACGGGTGGTCTTCTCTTTGCTCCACCTCTTAGGAGATTCTGAAGGGCCACCAGAAGTTGTGTATGTCCTTGGAGTATTCTCCAACCCTATAGACCTCATGAACCGCACTTTCTGTGCAGACGATGCTGTATTTACCAAGAGACAAGTGATTAAAGTGCCATTTGCCCATGCACTTTGCTCCTTACTGATTTTTCCAGAACCACATTTGTGGATTAGTTCGTTGACTGACTTCAGGTTCGGGTACCCCATGCAACATGTGGCTCCTGACTTCAGTGTATTAACTGAAGCCTTGTTGAATTTAAGAAAAGTGTCACTGAGCATCAGACAAAGGCAAAGAAACTGTGACACCTTTCAGACCTTCGGGCTCCCTCCAGGATACTTCTGATCCCAACGACAGATGCTAACTTGGATTCTGCACACTCACAGGAGTTAGCACTTTTCTTACCATCCTGGTCATTTGAATCTCAAGTCTGTCCGACTTCCTGTACTCCTCACGGTAACGTTCAGCTTCGTGGGTAAGCTTCCTACTGGCCTTTCCAGGAATCTTTTGAGTGGGCTTCTTAGGCACTTGATCTTTAGCTCTGCACGATTCCTTCTCTTTTTCTGTGGGGTTTCTGTCAGAGCAAGAGTCCTCTTTCTGTTCTCTTCAACACCTTCCATGGTTCCAGCTGGAAAAGAGCCCTCCTTGCTTCTTGCCCATTTTTTTCTTGAAAATACAGTGCCCGTGCAGTAAAAGGATGATTCTATTGTTACTTTTTATACAGACCCAGTGTCTCTTAGCCAAAACAAGATGGCAGATAACATGATAGGTAGGTTTGCTCTGGTCCAGGCAACGAAGCCATTCACCAGAGTTTCCCAGCTTATCTCTATTGTCCATATCAAAGTAGAAAGTGTCCTGATATTTTGGGTATGGGATGGGGAATCAGCCTTTCTGAATGTTCATTTCCGGCAGTGACTCTTCACTAGGAAGTTGAGTATCAAGAGCTGCTCTTCAGATAGTGTTTGAACTAGAAAAGGACACGGGTGTGTCTGGAATGGGAGCTGGATGCCAGTGCCCTTTGACCTGCCTCACAGTGCTCAGTATCTGAAGGAGCAGGGCCATCTGAGAGAAGGTGTTTCTAGAGAGGTGACCAGTGACTGACAAGGTGAGGGGTGTGATAGGAAGGGACAAAAATGAAGGGAAGGACTGGGGAGTAGCCATGGGGGCCAGAGCAGGTCATGACCAAGGCACAGTGCAGACAGACCCGTGCCAGCAGGGAAGAGAGGGTGTTGGTGCCCTAGGAAGGAATGACAAGCCACAGAACCAAGCAGCGTCATTAGATTTGAGAAGGCAGGAGGATGTCAGCTCAGGCCACCAGCTAAGTCACCATGATTGAGGTGGAGCTCGCTGAGGACGGTGGCCAGCGACAGGGTGGTAAGCCACACCGGAGTCCAGAGCCAGGCTGTCCTTCAGCCAGTATTCCTGCTCCAGGCTGGAGAATCCTCCAATCAACCCGAGTGCTCTGTCATGCGCTGTGGTGCTCAGCACTCCAGCTGCCCAACTTTTGGCACAGGCCGAAAAGGACCAAGGGGGGAAGCGTGAAAGGGAGAAAGCACTGCCTTCTGCTCCCAGAACCTGGCTCCTCCATCCCTCCCAACAGGCAGTGTACATGAACTGAGAGAGACCGGAAACAGGGCTGGCCCGCTGCCCAGGGAGCGCTCAGAGCAGCGCTGGCCGGTGACAGGATGGCTCCTTAGGCCCGTATGTATGTCCTCTCCCCTCCTTTCCCTCAGTGCAAACATTTAAACTTCCTTCCCTTCTGAGCAGTACTAAGCTGGGTGTGGGTGTCGGGGTGTATATTGTTTGCATATATAGGGTCAACTAGGTCTGCTTTCTTTTTTTTTTTTTTTTTTTTTTTTTTTTTTTTTTTTTTTTTTTTTTTTTTTTTTTTTTTTTTTTTTTTTTTTT
>PVJO010012204.1:0-56416 GCA_004026905.1 Hystrix cristata
TGTTACACTTCATGCCATGTAGTCTTGGATTTTCAATGTACTTGTGTCTCTGTAAAAATATAATTGTAATCATTTGTATATCTTAAATATTATGTAATTGCTAAAAAACATAAAGTATGTAAGTAGCCCCAGAATTGTCCTCTGAATCTCACATACGAATGTGTATATGAAACCTCCCCTCTCAAACCTGGATTCCCAAAACTACATTCACTTACCTGAAATCCTGTCATTACCTCATAATCCTCACCTTAGTTTAGACCCTTATTTATGTAGTTCTTCATGCCCAACACCTGGGAGACAGTGTTTTCATCTTACTCTTTAGCTCCATGGTTAATCCGCATTTCTCCTTCTCTCCACTCTCATCAATCCAATGCACCTTCATGCTATGTACCATTATCACATCTTGTTCATATCTCTTAAACAGATTCTTAACCCCAATAAATACATTTTCCATAGAGCAACTGGGGTAATGTTTACATTTAGTATTGAAACAACTTTTGTGAAAGGTATGCATATATGTAGCTTTTTAAAAATTTAACCTTTTTCTTTTCTCTTTAGGTAGGATCTTGCTATGTAGACTTGGCTAACCTTGAATTCCCTATGTAGGTCAGGTTGGCTACAACCTGCAAACTGTTCGCTCCAGCCTCCTCAATGCTAGAATTATGAATGTGTACCAACATGCCCAAATTCTAGCATAATTTTGTTGGAAGACATTTTTACTTTTATATTATAAAAGTGACTGTAAAAGCTATTCATTTTAAAGCCATGGTATATATTGATGTTAATTTTTCTGTCTTGAACAGTGTTTTGATTTGTGTAGAATTAAATGCTTATTTAATGTAATTATTTTTTATATAATTACTGATCATCCCTAATATCTCTTCCAGCTTTTTAAAAACATGAAATCATATGAGTTTTATCTTTCTGAAGATAACTTTCATGAAATCTTCTAATCTTCTGCAAAATTAACTGATTGGTAACTATCCTTTTGATCTTTCACTAACATCCTGGGAATTCTCTTTACTTCATTAATGAATTAGAGCTTGATTTCTTGGATCTTGATTTCATGTGTCAAATCCAAGTAATTCTAAAGTAGTTCTAAAGAGCTTATTAGTAGTTCTTTCTGCTGATACAGTAGTCTCAAAACCTTGTGAGTCTCTTGTTTGTATCTATAGGGAGCTACCCGGTAAACAAGAAGACACAGGTATCATTTCCCTGGCTAACCCCATCTCTGTTTATGGTTTCTGCAGGTATGGTTGCATAGATCCATAAGTTACATGCCTTACTAGTAGTTACATGCCTAAATTTCTTCAGCAAAAGCTTGCCCAGCCACAGTCTTTTTTTTTTTTTTTTTTTTTTTTTGTGCCAGGGATCTAACTCAGGGCCTTGTGCTTGCTAGGCAAACACTCTAACCATTCAGCTAAATCCCCAGCCCCCAACCACAGTCTTGACTGTCTCTTCAAATCACATTTTCCTAGCAGTAAATTATTTCCACAATATTAGCTCTTTTGCAAACTGGATAAATTGAGAATTTTTTGAAATCACCAAGTGTTGGGTATTTTTTTTTTAAAGAAACAACTCACCCCTCAATTTACCTCTCATATTTTAATACAAGCAGCAAGAAGAAACTAAGCTGTGTCTTTAGCACATTGTTTGAAAATCGTAACAACTAAATATCCAAAATTTTAACTGAAAATTTTGTTCTGCATGTAACTGTGGAACACATTTAGCATCTAAATAGCACCACTCGCAGTCTTGTTTCCAAAGTCATGTTCTTCAGTTCTTTTTGACATCTACCAGTAGTGCTTTTAGCATCTGTTTCTCTACCAGCAGTTTCTTCAAGTCAGTCTAGGCTTTTCTTCTCAGTGTTCTCAGTATTTTTCGTTCTCCATCCTTTACTCGGTTCCAAAGCTGCTTCCACGTTTTGAGTTACTTGTTATACTAACACCCCTCATTTTCCAGTACAAAAATCTGTACTATAGTGCCATGGCTGCCGTAAAAAATTTCTGTAGGCTGGATGGCTCAAAACTACAAGAACTTACTTTCTTACGTTTTTTGCACTAGAAGTTGAAATTGTGGTTTCAGCGTGGCCATATTCCCTCCAGAGATCCTCGGAGAGGACCTGTTCTTCGCCTCTGTCAGTATTCCTTCACTGGTGTCTGAGCATGTCCCCGTGTGGTGCATTCTGAGCAGAACACTGAGGAGCTGGATAATCAATGCTGAGCTTTTAACCTCGATGTTCTTAACACTTGCAATAACCTATCTTTCAAATAAGGTGACATTTAAGGGTCCCAGCAATGAGGACCTGGACATACCTTCTCAGAAACCAACATTTAGTTCATTACAGTCTGTTAGTACTCTCTGCCCCAAAATTCACGTTCCTCCCACATGCCAAGTGTACTTACCGTATCGCAACATTCTCAAAGATCTCAACCTCCACTCCAAGACCCAGTCTCATTTATATATCATCTCAAGTGTCCCAGATATTATCATGTAAACTTTCTAAACAAAGTATGGCTAAGACTATGGGCATGATGTGTTTTGAGGGACACTTGCTCTGTATCAATGGATGTGTAAAATTTAATATAAATTATCTATTTCTAAATTACATTGATGGGATAGGGATAAGATAGACATTTTCATTTCCACCTGGAAATTGGGAAGAATAAACAAGATAACTTGTGCTAGCTTTCAGGGTCTAAGAATCATGTCCAGAGGCTCAGTGCTCCACCCTCTGGGACTGTGACTTTACCCTTTGCTATCAACTCTTCTGTGCTCTCCTCCAGCTCAGGGTCTGCTCTTAGGATCATTTTTCTTTTCTCTTAAAAATTATTGCATGCTTGTAGGCAAGTCGCTCTGTTTGCAATTTCCTTCCTGTAGAACTTTGGAAGTCCAACAACTTTCTTCCGCTTCTTTGGTCTTCTTATGACTTCTTTAGTCAAATCTGATCGACTTCAAGAATTATGGTTTCTAGAATGTTGGGCGAATTGCTTCTCGGCCTTTGGCTAAGATCAAGTGTAGAATAGTGTGTGAATAAGTATCTGTTGTTTTAGACACCTAGGCTGTGGTTATTTGTTACAGAAGCTATAGGAAGTATATCCTTCGATGTCTATCTGAGAAATAGTGTATGCATGGTAAGTTTTTTGAGATATAACATGTCTAAGAATGGCTTTACTCTCTACATACAGGTAACTGTTTAGGAATAGATTGTAGTTTCAGAAATGATTTTTCTCTCAGAAAGTCTGTCTACCAAACTCAAAAAATTAGTGTTTTGAAATAGGAACCACAATCTTATGATCCTAAGACAATGAAGTCAATCAAAACATTGATCTCAGAGGCATATTTTCCCTGTTGCCTCCAGAGGAGAACTCAGCCCAGCCAATACCTTGATTTTAGCCTGTGTGGAGAACTCAGTCATGTTTTGGTAGAATTCTGGTCTACAGAACTGTGCACTAATGACTACTTGTTGTTTAAGCTGTTATTTTCATAATTTTTTATTCAGCAATAGAAAGCAAAAGCACTGTTTTTCTATATTCTCCTGTTTTTGAAAAATTGAAGCTATTCTGATCAACATTATGATACCTAATTTTGTCTCTTCAGAAAGATATTTTAAATCTTTTCTGACACATTCCTTTGAAACCTATAAATTGTATTTATTTGACAAGACTATTTTATTTCCTTTTTAAGGTACCTGGTGAGTTCTTATAATGAGGAGTTTTTGGGAGTGGGTCTGGAAGTTTTTCTTGAATCTTTAATTTTTTCATGTTTTTACCCTACAACGTCATTCTTAAACTCACACGTCTTAGTTACTTTTCTCATTGCTGAGACAAGATAACCAGCACCCAAAGTTAAAGGAGGAAAGGTTTACTTAGCTTACAATTTGTAGAGGTTTCAGTCTATTGTTGGCTCCAAGGCTGGGTGGTCTGGCAGGGGGACATGACAGAGGAGAAACTGTTCATGGCAGTAAGAAGGCAACAAAGCAGCAAGTGATAAGCAACCACAACTGCTCTCTTTCTGTCCCTTATGTTCTATCCAGACTACACCCCATTAGGGCAGGTAGAATTCACACCCATATTGGGCCTTCTCATTATTCATACCCAGAACTATGCAAAGCCAATCAGTGGACTAATTCAATGATCACACACCCTTAATCTCAGCATCACACACTCTAGATCCAGCCATCTCTGAATATTCCAAAACTACCCAATATCGAATTTTGGTCCAGAGAGTTTCTTTTTTTGTTTTCCCTTCCATATCTGACTTTCACTAAATCCCCTTCAAGTACCTGATTTTCTCCTGTACTTGGGTCAGTTTGCCTCCCTTGCTGTGATGATCTTCCTTTCTCTCCAATTTCTAAATTTCATCATCATATTTTTTTTGCTATTTTTTTCTTTTAGGTGTATGAATTTTAATACCATTTTACTATTGCTTCAGTGGAGACGAAAGATAAATATCTGCCAGATTCTTAAAACGATCTTTAAACATATAACATATACATGAAACATCTGAACTTATCAATGATTTCCTTCCAGTGGAATGGGGTACAAAATTCTACTTCTTTGGCTCTTGCTGCCAGCTTCTTTGGCGTATTTTGTACTACTCTGACTTGATCAGTATCTAAGTATTGTTACTGCTTTTTTCTTTTTCTGTTTCTTTTTCTACTAGAGTTTTTCTACTTCAGGGTCTTTATACATTCTATTCCTTACATTTGAGATATTTTCACCCCTTCATATTCTTGACTGGGTTATTTCCTACTCATCCAGTTTAACCATCATTTTCTCTAGTGGGCCTTCTGTGATTTCCCGGTCTTAAGAAGATCTTTCTGTTCTATTTCTTGAGAGCACCCTATATATTTTTGTTTTTTCTGTTGCCTGAGAGTTAGTAATTGTTTCTTGGTGTGATTACTTTTGCATAACTGACTCCCCTCTTGGTCTCTGCGTTTTTTAAACTTTATTTTGTTTTTCTTTTGTGGTGCTGGGGAGCACACCCAAGGCCTTGAGGATGCTAGGCAAATGCCCTACCTACTGAGCCACAACAGAAACCCCTGTTCTATTGGTTTCTGCCTTCATGAAGAGAAGAATTATAAATTTTATTCACGATTATATCAGTGTTATCAAGTTAGAACCTGTTGTAGTTACAGATATAATTAGTGCTGAATAAATTTTGTTGAATATGTAGATGAGTATGTAGGGGAGAGTGCTTCAGGCTGTGGAGTTGAAAGGAAAGGTAGATGATACGAGGGGATATTGCCAACAATAAGTGCTTGATTTATAAAAGGTAAATGAGAACTCTCAAGTATTGTCTGAAAAAATGAGACTGATTTGAAGGATCTGCCATACCCTTTCTTTGACTACTATAGTTTTCTTTAGAGTATTTAAATTACCATTTAGTGGCTGTACAGTTTTAAGCATGATTCTTTAATACTTCAGCATTTAATTTTTTATTTATAAAACTGGCATCATGATGTCTTATGCACTGACTTTTCCAGGAGATGTTTGAAATATGCATGTAAAGCCATTAGTACTCTGCCTTGAATATTGAATGTGGTTTTTAAAGGATAATTTCTTTCATTCTTTACTTCCTCTATGGCCTGCATTCATTAGATACAAGGAAGACTTGTTTTCTAAGTAGTGAAAGCCTTAAAACAGAGTAAGTTATCATGGGGCCCTAAAATTTGCTTTTGTAGTTGCCTGAAATAGATTTATCTGTCAGACCTTGATTGACTAAGCTGGGCTGTGAATTAAATGAACTCTCGAGGTCTCACTCAGGCTTGGATTCTAAAGTAGGAGAATAATGTGACTAGCACAAGAGATATGATTGATAATGTGGAATTATCTTACTTAGTAATGGCTGTAGGAGTGTAATTGCTTTAAAAACTAGACTCATCTTGCAGGACTTAGGATATATTAGGGAGATACATCAGTATAACTAAAAGTCATATATATATATATATATATAAAAAATCTTAAAAGTGGAGGGTTTTATTTTTATGTATTCTAGATGCATTAACTAACATATAGTGTGTGCCATCTCATGCAATACTAAATTGGCTGTTTTAGTTCATTAGTAATTAGTTGGCTAAGGAAGAGAACTGCAGTGCTTTCTTGGTATAGCAGGCAAGAGATATTTAAAATCATTTAGCATCCTGACATTACTTTTAGCTCACAGTCCTTCTTAGGTTAATCTTATTTTTTTCACTCAACAAATAATAGACAACATAGTCTATGCAAAGAAGCATTAACTTTTATTTAGTTTCTTAATTTATTTGGGATTGAAATGTCACTCTAGTCTCATTGTTTTTTTACTTTGAAGCTTGATGTAATAGTGTCTTCTTCTGAAATGTTAAAACTGCCAAAATTGAGCAGAAAGGGAGAGACCATATTTAACTGAAAAAGTCCACCAGCGCTTCCTAGATGAGATGCCACGAGAGCTGCATGTTGAAAGGTGCTCACCACCTTGATAGTTTAAAGTAAACGTGGTGCTTGTCACCAGTAGAGGTACACAACCCTTGCAAGCCACAGTGAAAAGCAAGCTTGATTGGATGATTGGAGTCTTGTAGGTTTGTAGAAATAAAGGGTGGGGTAGGAAAGCAATTTCTGGGAAACCTTATGTTCTTCTTCTCTCCAGCTTGGCTCCAGCTTGGCTAATTCTTTCTTGTTCTACCAGTGTGTTCATTTGTCATCTCCTGAGGCACTCTTTGATTCTGTTTGTGGTCCCATAGCCTGATTGATTGATAGGGCTCTGAACAGTATCCTAATATCAAGTTGATTTCTCAGTCATTCTATTGAAAATGGGTGGTTAGAAGGACATACTTTTTTTTCCAGTGTTGTGTGGCAGTTGAGTACAAATGATGAGTCTAAGTTGGCAGCAGTGTTTCAGCTTGTGTAGATCATCTTACATGCCCCTGGTTATTATCCTTGTGTAGAGCAATGGGTAACAGATGTCAAGTACTGGTTAAAGCCACAGACTCGTTATCCACACTGGACATCTTTGGCATTTAGAAATTATAAAGCTCAAATTAATAACTTCTCTGCAGAAAGGAAAGCAAGTTTATTTTAAACAAAATTCTTTAGTCTGTAAAGAGAGTGAGTTAGGAACTTTCTGGAAGCCTATTTGGAGGGAGGAGGTGGGATTTAACAACTTTTCTGGAAGTCTTATACTGAACCAAGTGTCACTAGGTTAACTTTGTCAATGAGAGAGAAATTGTGACCACATAAGGAAAAGAATAATGCCTCTTGGAGAAGATTATCCTTGGACCTGTATATAGGCTTTAATTTCCTACAAGATTTGAATTTGTGTTTATTGGTTTAGATTTAAAATATTTCTCCAAAGTCTTAGATTTTTAGAGGTGAGGATTTGAAAAGGCGATTGCACCATGGGATATCATACTCATCAGCAGATTAGTCTATTGGTGAAGGAGTTGCTAGGAGTTGGGCCTGGTTGAAAGAAGTAGGTCCCCGGGGCCATGACCAAGAAGGATGTATTCTTGTACCAAGATTCACCTTTCTCTATGCTTACTGGCCTCCATGTTTTGAGTAGCTTTCCCCCAACATACCCTTCCACCATGGAGCCAGGAGACCATGGACTGAACCCACTGAAACCATCAGTGAAAAGCAACCTTTCCTTCATTAAGTTGAAGATGACAGGTATTTTGTGCCACCCACAGGACAGTGACTAATAAGTACTGAACTCCTTTTTTAACTTCTTAGTAAGTTGATGAGCAACTCTTAAAAGAATTTAGTTCATTGAGTAGAGGTTGAACTGTAGTATTACTTACACTTTATATTTTTCAGATACCTGATTTGCCCACAGAGTACTATCTTTAGAGAATTTTAATGTATGCATTTTCCAGATGGAATAAAGTATGGGATGCATGTTTTGGAAATGAACCAATTCTATGGAAAATGTTCTGATTTTCATGACTATGTTTGCCATATTTTCCCCTTCAGTTTGTTGTTATTTTCATGCTGGTAATACAAACCTATGAACAGATTCCATGGTTTTCAATGCAGAGTGGTTTTTAACTTGTTGTAAATAAACATTTGTTTGTATTTACAAGGATTTATTCCGTTGGCAAAGTTTTGTTTCTAAAATTCAAATGTATCATCTATGCTTTATATATTAATTAAAAGAGTAAGACATTCTCTTCCATGGCATAAAAAACACTTGGAAATTGTTGCCTGCTGATTATAGGGGGTTGGGGAAGAAGAAGCTCATGGTGAATACTATAAGAAAACATATCTTGCAAGTTTGATACTTTCTGGGAAATTTTCTATCCCAAAGTAGAAGTGAAAGGGGAGCTTATGTCTTTAGGAATTTTTTTTTTTAAATCTTAATGTCTTAAGACATTTTTCACCTGCAGTTTTTTTTCTTCAACATGTTAAATTGGTGAAGCAACTTCAGGATGATGAAAAAAAATTCTTTGAAAACTGTGAAACAAGTAGTTGGGTAGACATTTCTTTTATCAACCATGAAAGGGACTGATGAAGAATAATTTTATCATAGAGCTTTAGTATCTAATTCTACTTGAATCAAGATTTTTTTTTTCTTCTTGGTGATCCTAATTAGTGATGTCTGTATATAGACGCCCTGAAAAAAGTCCTGATCTACAGAAGTGAGGGTAATGAATACTTCAATTCATATGGACCAATTTTGGCTTTTAACATGGACCTCTCGTTGGGTGACCCCGGCCAACTACATGCTTTTCAGGGACATTTTCATAAGGAGGAAAAATGCGGTGTAAGACTGGGTTGAGATTTATGAAGTATTTTTGGGCAAAATGAAAAAAAATATAGAAATGAGATTATTTATAAATACTCCCCCTTCTCCAAAGGAAATATGCTTTCCTTCTTCACTAATATTTTTCCTAAAACTTTTTCAAACAATGGGGAGGGATGACGTTTTCCTTTTCTGAAAGTGGAATGTACAGCCTTTTAAAAAATTTTAGCCCAATCTTATTCATATAGAACACCTCAAATGTGTTTATTTAAAGAGCATAAAAGTAGAATAATAGTTTCTAAATCATTGAACTTTGCAAGCAGAGACATGACAAAAAAAATCTATTTTGTGTCAACCTGATATAAACACTTTATTTCATTGTTTAGCAAGAAGATATTTTAAATTTCGTATCACCTTTGTTTTTGCACCGGGCACTTTGTTGGACTGGCTGACTTGTAAGAGTACTCAGGCAGACTGAACTAATTTAGCACCAATCTAAGAAAAATTTAATTAGAAATATGATACATTGGCTGGAAAATAAATCATATAATAAATTCCTGAGCTCATTGGGAAGGATTTTGAGTTATAGTCTAATTTGAATAATCCAGCTCAACTGAGAATTGCTTCGCACTGTCATTTGTGTGAAAATGAAAGCGACCCTGTAGCTGCTGCTATGTTTTCCCTGGCACTTGAAGTCATTTCTGAATCAAAGCAAAGAAAATGTTGCTGAGAGTTTAGAGTAGGAGATTTTCAGAAATGCTTTTCTCTTTGAGGTTTCTTTATTCCTATAACCTTTGTAGGATTACACGTAATGTGCTCCAGGCCTGTCTGTTAACAAGCCCTGATCTTTTGTGCATATGGAAATGCAAGGTGCCAAAGACCCTAACTGTGTGGAGATAATACAGGGGGGACTTCAGGGAGGGGAAGGGGGGGTGAGTAGGCTAGTGGCCTGTCACTTAAGACCACTGTCACCTCGTAACGCAAGAGTCACAGACTTAAATGCCTCTAGGGTTGTGAGAGCATCCTAGTGAGTTGACGAGCACAGACCCTCATCGAAGGGGTCTCGTCGTCAGAAATCATTACCTGGTTGCAAAGAATGAATCCGTCCTCTGTGTTGCCAGAGTGCAGGATCCTTCAATAAATGATCTCTGAGCTCTAAACCCAAGATGTTTCCAGAGGAGCTGAGAAGATACAGGCACTCTAAAGCATAACATTTACTAGTGTTTTACAACAAAAGACTCTGAGGCAAGCAAATCAGCAGGAAAATATGACACATAATCAGGAGTAACATTCATTAGTCAGTAGAAACAAAAGATGATGGGATCAGAAAGCAGATTTTATGACAGCTGTCATAAATATGCCCAAAATAAATATACAATATTACCAAAAGAAAGTTAATTGAGTAAGGGACTCTAATTAGAAATAACATTAAGAAGGAAGCCAAAAGCTTAGCTGCTTAATCATGTCACCCAAAATAAAATGCATGAGCTCTGATGGGTATGTGTATGTGAGTAATTTGAAAATGTAGAAAATTAATTATTTGGACTTCTTGACTCAGTTGTGAAATATTTACATAAGCCATCAAATATAATACCTGTATTTTAAAGGAAGCAGAAGATTTCATTAACATGTTTGCCGTGACTGTATGACTTAATCATACATGTACACACAGTACGCATGTAGCTTTACACCTTTCAGAAATATTAAGATGTTTGGGATATATTTGAGTTTTTAAGTATAGTATCCTTATAGAGTTACCCAAGTTCAAAAGTTGATCATCAAAAAGATAGAAGACAGTATTTCCTGTTCATAATTTTGCTCTTACATAACAACTTCTGTCTGTGCAAGACCCTACCCCGAATGCCACATTATATTTTGTATCATGTCTTCTCAGTTTCCTGTTGACTGTAAGATTTTCTCAGGACTTTCTGATTTTGAGGACCTTGATTCTTCTGAGGAGTTTTGGTCGGTTAATTTGTAGAATGTCACTGAGATTTTTCTGCTGCTATTTTTCTTGTGATTATATTGTTGCACTGTGTTTCTTAGAAGATGATCACAAGGGAAATTGGCATTTTCATAGTATTACATTGTGCTCACACGTTGTCAACGTGACTTTTCACCAATAATGTAAACTTGGTCACCTGACTTCAGAAAGTAGTTAGAAGATTTCCCCACTATAAAGATACTCTTTTTGCTTCCTTTCTGTCTTATTCTGTCTCATCACAATAATGTCGCAAAATACAGTCAACTCATAAGATGTTGAGCATTATGCTCTGTCTTGTTAAGGGCAAGGATCTACGTGAATCATTTGAAATTCTTATGCCTGAGAGATTTTTTCTATTTTCCCCTATTTGTTTACTCAGTCATTTACTTAGTGTAGTATGGATTAAATATTTTACAGTTAAGGTTGTAAATTCATTACTATTGTATTTGTTTTTGTTCAACTTTTTCCAGGGTTGGCCATTGAGAATTCTTTCATGTGGTTTAGGCTGATCTTCTATTTATCTCACCGCAGTCCTAGTATCAGTCATTTCTTCCCTTAATTGTAGAGTGATGTTAGAAACCAAGGTCTCGTGACAGACGCGTTCACTGCTATGGAAGTGTCATTGTTTCTAGATCTTCTCACCCTGATTGTGCTGGAGACAAATACACATACACTAACCCACATATATTCATGTATCTTTAAATATGTATACATTAGCCTTTCCATCTTTATATTAGACTAAGTATGACTTTAGAGTGATGTCTATAACCCTCATTATCAAACTGATTATTTTTTCCTATTTATTTGTAATGTCCTGCTTCAATAGTATGAAATATGGGTTCCATCAGCCATCACTTTATTAGTCTCCTAGTGCTACTCTAACATAGTATTTAATGGCTTAGGTGTCAATGGAGCCTCTGTGTTCTTTCTGGAGGTTCCAGGTACTGGTCCATTTCTGTGTCTTTTTCAGTGTCTACAGATTACATTTAAATATTTATAACAACTTTCCTATAGCCAACCCTGGACCTCCTATAAACATGTGAATATAAGAAATTATTTTTAATTGGTTAGGTAAATATCTAGGAGAAGAATTGCTGAATCTTAGATGAAGACTAAGTTTAGTTCTCTAAGAAAATAACAAACTGTCCTCCTAAGTGACTATGTCCTTTTGCATGGTCACTAGCTATGAATGAGTATTTGTGTGTATTCGTAGACTCAGCAGTATTATTAGCAGTTGATAGTGTCAATGTAAAAAATTTTAGCCATTTTAATAGATGCTTTTGAAATTGTCCCTCATTATTGTTTTAATGTACAATTCACTAATAAAATTCTGTGTATTTTCTATCAGTTAATTTTCTTTGGAGAATGGTCTGTTGAGATATTTTGTCCATTCTAAAAATGGTTTCTGTTTTCCTTCTGTTGTAAGAATTATTGGTATATGTTTTATAGTTGCATTTTATGTTGAAGTCTATGATTCATTTCCAGTTAATTTTTTATGTAATGTATAATAGCTTTTTTATGAAATTCTTTTATCTTCTTTCTTTTCTCCTTTTCTTTCTTTCCTCCTTTCTTTTGTAAATGGACATTCAGTTGCTTCAGTATCTGGAAGATATCACTTTAATTTCCTTTATTAAATACCAATTGACTATATTCCTATGGCTTAGTCTGTGTGGGCTGCTGTAACAGAATATTAAAGTGAGTATCTTATAATCAGCTGAAGATTATTTCCCATGTTTCTGGAGGCAACCCAGGGTCAAGGTGCCAGCAGAGCCACTGTCTGGTGTGAGCTTGCTCTCTGACTGTGCTGTGCGTCTCGTGGTGGAAGGGGGCAAACCTGCTCATGTGTGCCTGTTTTATAAGGGTACTAATTTCATGATCTCATTACTGTCCCGAAGCTTTACCTCTAAATATCGTCCTCTTGGGAGGGTGGAGTTCAACACAAACATTTAAGCCACAGAATTTGGGATCACCATTGTAGTCCATTGATAAGTATGACGATTCTTTTTGAATATCACACTGTCTTAATTGCTATGACAATAACGTCAATAATATTAATATAAATTCAGTGTGTTTTATATATGTGTACAATGTATACATATATGTCTTCAGATTGCATACTTTTCCTTGTGTACTAATAGTTGTGTCATTTACGGTATTGTTTTTATTTCATCCACATTACCAAATTTGTGTGCAGAGTTTGTGTAGAACTTTTAGGCTAGGTTTTAAAAGTAATGTAATTTTTAACAGAATGACTTAAACAGTTAAAAAGTATGGTGTCTTTGGTTGGTTCATTTACAAAATCATATTGATTGCCAAACGTGTTGAGAGACGGTGATGATGTAAAGTTTCTCTGTATAAGCAAACATAATATTTATTCTTCTGAGCTCCTATGGAGGCAAATATTTAGCATAATTCTTGGAAACAGGAGATGTTCACTAAGTATTTGCAGGTTTAGTAAATGACATAATGAATTATTTGAAAATCCATACTCTGAAGAGCTTAAAGTTGTGTAAGCAAATTCTTGCAAATTCTAGGTCAGTCGTCAATACATTTTCATCAAAAATGTGTCTTTAAATTTTCCTTATTTAAACATACTTATTATTACATTGAAAACATAAATGAAAGAGAAACTACTTGTTAGGAAAAGACTAAATTTGTTAATTAAACAGATTTTCTATTGTAATCTAAAATACTCCAGTCTTTGAAATAAGTATGAAATAAAATTTGCTATTTAGAAAATCACATTGAGGAACTGCATTGACAGACAAGTTTCTAATTGTTGCTAACAAACTCTTTATGGGATATATACATTTTTCTAACACGTATGAGTAGTCTTTTCTTGTGAAGTAAAAAACATGGTACTTTCCCTCCACAATGGGCAGCATGTCTCTCTTTTCTGCAAGTGGTTCCTAAATTCTAGATAATTTGAGGAAAAGAGGAAGGCACTTAAAAAGGTAGCAAAGAAACCAAAGTCAAGTCACTGAGTTTAAATTGAAATACAATAAAGGAGCATGGAGAAAAATAACTGAAATAGTTAAAGTACTTCAATAATTGAATACTGATGATTTTTGAACAAACTGGTGAGATTAAAATTTTGCTGCACATTCATAGATAAAACCTACAGCCTATTAAACAATAATATCAGAATTTACAGTAAAACATACAATAAAATTAAGGTGTGTATAAAGCATCCTCCTTATAATAAGCCATTGATCATTTAAATAAAATATTAGCATACAACAATTAAAGCTTCTGTTGCAGCATTTAGTTTCATATTAACTAGGCACTCTAGCTGTACTGTACATAATTAAAACATGGCTTTTTGTTAAAGTCAAAGGGACTGTAGAAAATAATTCAAAATGACTGGCTTTTTAAAATGACTGGCAAAATTGAAATCCATTTAGTGGTGGGAATAACTTGTGCTCAGCTCCACAATGGCAGAGTGAAGACTAGATGTGAAATTGGCAGGCTCCTGGTGGAAGATTTTTTTTTTTTCCTTGCCATTCACCGGCACATGGGAGTGTACTCGTTTCTAAATCCATTTAAATCAGGTGGAATTAGACTCTTCTCTAAATTACGGGGCCTAAGTAAATGAATGATCTGCAGACGAAGTCTGAAGAATATTTTTGTAAGCTTCTTAAGACACATTTCCTCTTATATGGTTCCCAAGTAAGAACTATAACTCCTTCTGTCTGTCTGTCTGTCTGTCTGTCCATCATGTATCATATTGATTGTGCCAGGCAGTAGCAAGTCTCCAATGTGGTGGTTCAGACAGAAAAGAAGTATATTTTTAATCTGAAAACTGATTCAAGTAGATCAAATTTTATTAGTCAGAGGGAAAGTACCCTTATATATTATGCTTCAGTGAGGTTTCTGATGAGAAGAAAAAAGAATAAATTATATGTCATAACTTTTTAATTTATATCTGTAAGTGTAAACTCAAAAAGGCTAGTGATAGTTACCACTGGAGGTACAATTAGCTTGGGACAGGTAAGAAAATTCTTAATATTTGAGATTATAAATTGATAAATTATTTAGAAATGTGCCAGTATATTAGATAGAACAGTAAACTTGGACAGGAATCCCAGAGTAACTAACTTTCACTTTAGTCACTGCTGCTGTTCTCCTGCATTGCAATCCGAAATGATTCTTGGAAGCCTAATTTAGATGCTCTTGAAGGTATTTTTTTGTACAGTTTCTACATTTCAGCACACTCTGATTAATGTATCTTGAAATCTTATCGTTATTTTAAGACTCCTAAAAGGTTTATTGATATCATCAAGTTATTTCTTATTGTTTTCCCATAAACTATGTTATGGTTGTAATTAGACATATATTGTGCACAAATGAGGATCGAGCTATTAAAAACTTAGTTCTGTAATTTCAGTTGTTTAAATTCCAGTGTTGTTTTATTTTGTTGAACATTCTGTTCAAAATGCAACAAAACACACCACAGAAATTAACAAAATGAAATTAAAACATGTTTGGATTTCATCTATAGGAATTAACAAGGCATGAGACAAGGACCTTATTCTTTTTTGCCTGTCTTATTTTTTAATATGTAAAAAGTCTAAGAAATTTTCCCTTTTCTTGAAGTTGCTACTCATCGGCTTGTCCATTTCACAATGTCACCCGACACAGATTCAAGCAACCGTGTTTAAAGTATTGTTCTGCTGCTGGTGTTTCTAGTATGGGTTGATTGGAAAAAGGCATAATTCAGCTTCCTCTGAAAATTGCCTATCGAGAGGCAAAAATCTAAAACTTTCCCTTAGGGAACTCATCTAAATTCCATCTTTTGCTTGTGACTTTTCCCCTTCAGCTCCTGCCGTTAAAATGTATAGCAGCTGTTGATCATTCTGCCATATTCTGCACCTGGCAATCTGAATTTAATTTTCCAGTTTGGTTCATTTTGAAAGAGGTCTTCAGTTGTACTAGATGTACGCGGGACCTGGACAGACCAGGCTTCTCCTAGGTAAAGTAGGTAGATTAGGCAGATTAGGGATCACATATTTGGCATGACTTGAAAAGTTCTGGGAAGCTTCATCTTCCTTAAATAGGATTATAGTTTGCTAGTTCCTGGAAATTAGTTTCTGGAGCTCAAGCTTTGGGGCTTTAAATATAGGACTATGAGACAGTACTCTTTTGGGTTTTAAATATTTTGGGTGTGCACATGACTGTGCATAAATGTGCTGAGAGAAAGGATGAGGGAGGCATTTTATGCAACCGAAAACAATGCTAACAGGGGAATTGATTCAAAAGCTTGAGGTAGCATCAGAAGACTGAAGGAAAGGGATTCCCCCTTGCTAAGTCAGAGAACAGGGCTAGCTCTGGAGAATCTCAGCCAAGTAGTCTGTGGATCTTCTTTCTCAGCTCCTGGCATTTGCATGTCTCAGCCAGTCCGTTCGCTTGGCTCTTTATTCAAGTTTTAATTTCCTAGGAGAGAAAGGATTGATACAACTTCAGTCAGGAGTTTGTGTCAGTGATAGTGGGAAGAAAAGAAGCACGTCACATAGATTCCACCGTTGCAGGATTTGTGGTGAGCCAAGTAGATATCCGAAAATATATGCCAAATACAAGGTTGTGTTATCACATCTTAAAACGTTAAAATATGGGGGGTTAGATGTCTTAAAGGCGTATTCTAGAGTTTTCTCAACACAGATCCCAAGAAAAATACTTTAATACAAAAATTTTATTTAGAAGATAATCTCAGAAAATGTCAGTAGAGAAGTACAAAGGAAAGGAGGTCAGTAAAAAGTTATTTGCACTCCTGTGTTTATTGAAACACTATTCACAATAGCCAAATACAGACTCAATGTAGGTATTTGTCAACAAATGAATTAAGAAAATATATACATATACGCAATGAAATACTATTCAGTCATAAGAAGAATGAAATCCTGTTTTTTTGCAACAAAATGGATGAACCTGGAGGACGTTATGGTAAGTGAAATAAGACAGGCTTAGAAAAACACTTACCACATGATCTCAATCATATGTGGTGTCCAAACACTGATCTCACCAAAGTAGAGAGTAGAATGGTGGTCAGCAGAGCTTGGGAGGATGAGAAGGGAGGAAGGTAGTAAGAGGTTGGTCGGTAGGTACAAAGTCATAATAGGAGAATAAATACTGGTGCTCAATTGCACAATGAGGTGACTGTGGTTAGAAATATTGAACTGAAGCTGGACCTTGTGGCACACACCTGTAATCCCAGCTCTCTTGAAAGCTGTGGCCAGAGGTTTGCAAGTTCAAATACAGCTTGGACAACTTAGTGATACCTTATCTCAGAATTAAAAAAAAGTACTGAGGATGTAGTTCGTTGGGAAGGCTCCCAGTTCAATCCCTAGTAAAGCATGCATGTGCGCGCGCGCACACACACACACACACACACACACACACACTAGATAAATACATACATTTGTGTGTGTGTGTTTGTATACATATACAGATTGATCAACTTTTTAAAATAGCCAGAAGATTTTCAGTGTTCTCACCACAAAGAATCGATAAGTGTATGAGTTGCTGGATAAGCTAAATAACCTCCTTTGATTTTTTACACAATTTATACATATTTTACCCCAGAAATACGTATATATATTGTGTCAATTACAAGAAGTGTTTCGTGAAGCAAGTAGGTGCTGCAGACAGATAGATGTGAACACCCCTGAAAGGTCCTGAGAAATGACACAGGGCGGGCAGCTCGGGTGAGCCATCAGATGGGCTACTTTTGGGCACCATCAGCTTCTTCACACGTCGGTCCTGAATATGGGCCAGCACTCGGCACAGGCTTGGTTTCAGCAGAAGGCACCAGGCAAGGAAGTGGCGAATGGCTGGGGGAGAGAATGTTAGTGCAATAGGAATAGCACATGCCATGTTAGGAAAATGCAACAATTCGCATTCATCTTTTTCTGATAGTGACACAGTTACCACATTGGTTCATCCCAACAGGAATGGAGAACTAGTATCATTAGACAAATTCTTTGAAATATTAAATTTTTGAAAGCAAATTTTACATCCGTTTTCAACTGTTGTATAATGGGCTAATTAATGTTTTTGGTATTTTGATAAATGAGTTGTCTTTTGAGTCTTTCTAAGAGGGCTGCAGTGACAAAATATATAAACACGAGAAAACCTTGGAAAGTAGATTTAATGGTCCAAAATGTGGTTGGACCACATAAGCAAACCATAGTCTGTGCTAAGAAGGCTATTGCATTTAGCTTTAGGATTTATGTTCCTTTTGTATTTATTTGTCCCAAATTCCAGGATTAACTCCTGCTCCCTCCCTCTTTTTATTATTGGGAAGTAAGTAGCAAAATACCTTCAGAGGATTAGCACGCAGGACAGGACAGGATGGTCCCCACCATCACTGACTCTGATACATCACAGATGACTGTGGACTCTGGACGGACAGCATCACTGACGCATCAGTTTAGTTCATCTGAGGAGCATAGGGGGGTGTCAGGAAGAAATCCTAGAGATGCATAAAATACAGTATCACCCTTTGCCTAATTTTGGAATAAAATTTCGTATGGATAGATTTGGAAGCTAAGCATGCAAAGAAAACAATGTTGGCAACTAAGCTCATGGCTGTGCTGGACTTGACAAGGGAGTAAAAGTACAAATCAGGTGAGAATGGGGATAATTTGTGTCTTGATATTTGGTTGAAATATTTATCAAAATAGGAGAGCATAAATTTGTACTCGTTTAGAATGCTAAGAACTTTGATCATTTTCCTTTCACTAGTTTGCAATAGATTATTAAAAATGTCCTCTTTACTTAGGTGTGACTAGTCAAAATAATTACAGAACTTTTCTACATTAACTCTTGCTACTCAAGAAAATTCCTGGCTATTTTTTGCAGTCAGTTTATTAAATTATGCGGAACACACCAAATCCCTAAATGGAAGACAATTGTTTTAAAAAAATTCCCTTTTCATTTATAAGCTTATAAACTCAGTTTAAATCAAAATCATAGTCTTTAAACTTGAAATAAGTTTACTTTAGATTTGAAGAAAAAAGTTGTAAAAATAGAATATTCTAATAAGAAAAGACCTGGGAGAGCAGTATTAGTGCTAAAGTAACGAAACTGTTGTGCTATTTGGAACAAAATGACAGCCAGGCAAGCAGGAGAGAAATATTCATGTTCCTCTGTCTTGCTCTCTCTGAGACTGCTGGGTATTGGGAAAAATAACGTTAGATCTGTGCACCAGATACAGTACATCATTCAAAGAAAAATAGTTTCATGAGTAATGTATGAAAAATAAAAGTATGACGATCTTCGAAGAAGATACATCAGAATATTTATTTACCAGCTAATAAAATATGACTTATAAGGGTAAAGAGATAAAAATGTGCATATGTAACTAAGAAGTTTAGTGCATGGAACAAAGCAGTGGATATTTGTAATTTAAAAAGAACAGCAGTATTGTATTTTAAAATAGTATATGAATTAGAGTAAATTGTTTATCCCAGTGGAAAAATAAAGTTTGGACAGTAAAAGCTGAATACAAATGCTTAGTGAAATTATGGAAAAGTGTTTAATTTTTTCCTTGTGTTTGGACAAGCAAACACAGCTGTTTGTACTTATTAAATTAATAAAATTAATTTAAACCTTGAGTGGACTGATAAATCAATCCGTTACTTTAAGATTATTTTGAAAATTTTAGTCATCTCTTTGTTCTCCAGTACCTAATATAACTATTGCATTACATTTTCTGCCAGGTTTTGTACATTTGATTCTCATAAAGATCCATCCGATGTAAGCATTCTGATGTACATAAAGTGCACGTGAGCTAGTCCCAGAACACCACAGACTTTATCTTGTAAATTTCTGCCATCTTATATGTTTTCTAAAATTTATTATACAATAACCAAAACGCTAAACACCCATATTTTAGGGGATAAATTGGATTATGAAAGCTTTAAAGACCTGGAAAATGAAATTGTTTATCAATTTGTCACCACACTCCCTGCGAGGGAGAAGTCACTGTATGACAACACTGTGTAACAAAAGATGTATTTTGGTGGTAATTTGGCATGGAGGGAACCACAAATAAAACGACAATCGATGTGAGTGTCTCGGAGTGATAGAGGTGAGAATTGGGAGCAGTAATTGTCAGAAACATGCAGAAATGTTTAAAAGGAAAATATCTATATGAATGACTTGAAGATACAGGCATAGGAGGGAAATCAATTAGTTCTAAAAATGACTATAATTTTGAGTCTACATTTAGAATGTCAGTAAACTGATGACGTTAATGAGGATAAGTATTATTCTGTAATGATCATGTTCTTCTCTAAATAGCTCCAAAAGTACAGAAAGTACAGTAAAGCTTCTAGTGACTCAAACTTCAGAGATGAACATTTTTTTCTTGTTTGCACCAAATATCCCAAAGCACAGGCCTAAAATCACAAGGACATGATGGTGTTTACATACCTCCCATGCATGAACATACTGCTGTTTCTTTGATACAGTTTTGGAATAAAGTCAGACCTAAAGCTGAAAATATTAAGAGTAGAGAAGGGAAAATTTGTGGAGGTTTTATTTGTTACTAGATGTGCACCATATAATTTGTAATTCCTACAGCTAAGTAGTACTTAAGGTATTAGTGTTCCAACTCTGCTTAAGTCTACCTAATTATTGTGAAATTACAGTTGTAATTCAAAATAAGAATAAAAATATAATTTTGCATGTTTTGAAAAGTGTAATTTTGCATGGTTTTAATAATGAAATTTTGGATGTTTTGAAAGCATGATTTTTCACTTTGGTGAAGGTGGAAGCTATGAAAACATACGGCATTGGGAAGTGCATCTCAACATTAATTGTGCAGTTAACTTCATCTCTGTGTCACTTACAAATGTGATTTAATTAAGGCATGCCAAAGCTTGAAATGATTGCATCTATATTTTTTAAGCAAAACTGTGATTTCATTCATGTGAGAGGCAGGTGGAATATCAACAGACAAGGAAAGGGAAAGAGCTTCATAGAATAAAAGAAAAAGGCAGAGTACCAAAGGTGGGAACAGTCTGTGCCGAGGACACCACAGGTTGCTCTGAAAATTTTAATATCTTTGCTCCAGAGGCTTTTCCGTATATTCAGGCCAAAGCCATTTCTGGTCTCCTCCACATGGTGCCAGCCATGATCATTGTTGTTGGAAATGGTCTTTTGGTCCTGGACGTAACTGTACATTGGTCAAGGCCATTTGGGTGTCCACCTTTCATTTGTTCATCTACCCAATCTATGGGAAATCTGAAGGGGTTGCCAGGTGACCTGTGGATGTGGGCACTACCCTGGTAGAACTGCAGTGAGGGATCTTAGTGAAATCATGCCCACTTCTAGTATGTAGAAACAAATGGGTAAATAAATAGGTAGAGAGAGAGACACAGTGGTACCTTTGATTGGTTCTGGGAGCTGTGGTGCTGGAAAGGGAAGCCAGGTGTGAGACAATCAAGGCCGACAGGTACTAGCTTGTACCAAATAAATGATGAATATTGGAATAAAATTTTCAAGTCAAAATGCATCAAGTTTTAAAGCAGTTGAGTACTTAACTATGATCATAGATAGATAAGTGGTACGTAAATATGGAGATGATAGATACAGCAAGATAGGTGAATGCAACACATTGGGCATCTTGTAAAAGGTTAGCATGTGATAAATGTTAATTATACAGCATCTGATCAATGAAGAGGTTAAATAAGAGAAGGGAATTGCTTCTCCGCTGTCACTGCACATAATACAGAAAGTCCCCAATTTACAAATACTGGAGTTACGGACTTTCACAGATACGAACAGACCTCGCATTAGGAGCATTCCTAGAAGGGAGCAAATGGCGTACGTAACTCATGCATCCGTCAGACACTGGCACACTTGTGCTGCTGTGTGCTTTACTGTATGGTGCGTGTCTTTGATCTTTTTATACTTTACGTTATATATTTGTGTCAGAGGTGTGTAAGACTCACTTGGTCAGACTTAAAAACAAACCCAACTTGGGAACACGCTCCTGAAATGGAACTCATTTGTGAATGAAGGACTTACTGCTCCACTAACATGTGAAGGTAATTCTGCTGGTTTTCTTACTACTCTTTCTTTTCCCTTTTCTGATAGTAGTCATGTAATTCCCTTGTGCCTGTGACTTGAGCGTCGGAGTCCCAAGCATGAGTTACAATGTCAGCAGTATCCTCCACATTGAAATGCAGAAAATCAGTGTGTTTTTATGCCATTTTCAGAGAGGACTAGTTGTAGAAAGAGACACATTCACTCTTCCAGGATTCAGAGTATCAGAGAAGCTGATTCACAGAACTTCATGATTTTTTGCTGTGTTATTTACATAGGGACATAGTTCTGTGGTGGTTGTTTTCTGCATAAGTGATGGGATGTAAGTGAGAAGGTGAGGCTCACTAGACGTCTCACTCTGTGCCATCTCTCAGGTTAACAGACTTCTTTGAGATTATATAAATGTAATTTTATTCTGAGCAGATTAGTTTCAATAAATTATTTCTGTTTCTATTATTTTCACTGGTTTGTTTATTTTGACAGAGAGAACACAAATTTGGAAATGAGGGTTGTTGATTGTAGATAGTAGAAAATCTCCCAAGATAAGGAAAGTAACGGTTGGGAGGATGGAATAAGGGCTTTGCATATGATCGATTATGATCTGATGTGGAAACACACACACAACATAATTGTGGATTACTGGAGTCAGGAGGTCTGGATTTATTTCTGTGGTGGCAATATTTATCAACTTTGGCTTATATCATCCTTTCATTGCCAGTTTTTGTTGTTGTTGTTGTTTTGGTGTCTACTATTTCTGCCTAGTGTTCCTTTCCTTTTGATGTGAACTTTCCTTACATCCATCATCACTCATCACTGACCTCCACTATCTTTCTTTCTCCTTCTCTCTTCCTTAGAGAGAGAGAGAGAGAGAGAGAGAGAGAGAGAGAGAGAGAGACAGAGACAGAGAGACAGAGACAGAGAGACAGAGACAGAGAAAGTACACGCAAGGAAAAGATGATGAGGAAAAGAAATACAAAGGGAGAAATGGAAAAAAAATAGTTAACTTTTAAAATATAGGTTATTCATTAGTCATTTTCCCATCTCTGGGACAAAATACCCAACACCCACAACTTAAAAGAATGGAGCTCTATTGTGGCTCACAGTTTTGGAAGGTTTAATATGTGGTTGACTGGCACCAAGGCAGAATCAGCATGGCTGAAGAGTTCAGTGGGGGAAAGCTCTTAATTCATGGCAGCAGGGAAGCAGAGAGAGAAGGGAGGAGCTGAGGACAAGGGCACACCCTTCCAGGTCATGCACCAGTGACCCCACTCCACACCCCCAGGCTAGATTCTCACAGCACATGGACTCTTCAGGGGATTAATTCACTGATGAGTGTAGGTCTCCCAGGACCCAGTCACCTTCCAAAGCCCCCACCTCTGAACACAATGAGACTTTGGGGGCACATTTCATATCTAAACTGTAATAGGCACTCTCAGACAAAGTGGTAAGTAAGACAAGCATTTATATATTTAAATTATTTTATCCTTTCTAATGTAATTTTCACCACCTTTTCTTTCTCTTGGGTGGATATTTTGTGATTCTTTGAAAAAAGCATATCTATAGTCTCTGCTCCATTTTTGCAAATAGCTTTCTTTTACAGAGACTCACAGTAGGTATAATATTTCCTTTATTCCTTTTTTCTTCCTTTTCTCTTTTTGTTGATAATCTCACCCCACAGTCAAAACAGTATTCATATCTAGAAAGCCTGGTAGATGGCATTTTCTCACCTAGGCAATTGGTCATCTTTGGTTGTCATCTAAATTACTTCACTTTAAAGATTGTTCTTTGACTTGGGTGAACTATTTTCACATTATCTTCTAGTTTGGGACTCTAACTGCATGTGGCAGAAGCCATTCAAAAACTTGGCGCTGTAGTGAGCAAAATCAATCAGGGAGCTAATTGTCAAGATTGACTTGAATAGGGCATGATCTATATAGCAATAAATACAGGAGCCCCTGTTTTCTTTCTTTCTTGTCACATTCTGTGTAACAGCTAAAGGTTCATAGTGCTTTAATGTGATGGACGCTAATATTAGTCCTTAAAGTTTCTGGTGAATACAGAAAATGTACAGTTTTACCTCTGATTGTTTTGCTTCTTGAAAAGGAACTTCATAGTAAAAATTCTAACTGCTTGAAAGCTATAAATTGAAGAATTTTATAGATTAGAAATTTGCTAAAGGCTCTTTATTTTTATGAAATTTATGAGCATGCTAATATTCTAATGAAAAATTGCCGAAGACTCGAATTTATGATTATAAATGACTTAAAGAAAATGTTGATTCTAGTAATTATTTACTTAAATTTAAGTTTGCTGGCAGCATCTAGCAATTTTTTTTATTAACATAGTAAGGTAATCATACTTTTAATTAAATTCTCAGAGAGGCGATACTAAACTATGATGCTTTTTGTTTCTTTTATGCTTTAAAAGAATGACTTACTTAATCCCCTTATTCAAGATAACAGAATCACGCTTTTACGAATAGAAGATATTTATCTGTCAATGCTAGAATTGGGAAATTTGGGTTCAAGTTTCAAGATGTAAAGTAATTTGAGGGTGAGAATTAAGAGATATACTGCCAACATTGGATATTTTCTAGAGGATACAGTTCTCAAAGAATGAGGTTTGTCCCCTTGGCTGAGAATTCCGTGGTGAGAAACAAGATATGTACAGACTTAGAAACATTCTATTGATAATAAGGAGCTAATCAAAAATAATTTTAAAACTATTAAAATCACATTTTGTATGACATTAGTGGGTGTTTCCAGTTTCTATATTCACTATTGACAAATATTTCTGAACATCCTTCTCCTGATACAAGATTTCTGTCCAACGTTCTAAGGAAGAATGGAACATATTGGTTCTCTGCCCTATAGTCTCTGAATATTTAGATCTTCTAAAATACTCCATGGTTCAACCTCCTAAATTTTCTACAAACCAGCATCAAGAAGCAAAGTTACACTATGCCTTATCAAGAGTAGTGTTTGCAAACGACTTTAAGGCTAATAAATATTTGTTCAGATAAAAATATATGAAGAAAGGACACATGAAAATCAGGGTTTATTAAATTGCTCTCCTTAGGTTTGGCCTTGTTGCTTTGATTTCACTTACACACATGTGGGGAACTCTAAGGGAACCACTGGAATAAAGCTTCCAAAATGCTGGCCTGTGGGAATATTTATAAGTTAGGTGTTTTGCCCTTTTAGAAGGCATTGTTGATTTTCCTTTCAGAAAAAGATTCTGCCAGAACCTTCCCACATTGTTCTCTTCTGCATTTTTTTCCTCACTGTCAGTTATAAAATATTATTTTCTTCAGAATCGTCTATTGTCTGTCTGTCATTTACCTAACTCTGTATTCTCAGTCTTACATAACAAAACTAAGACTCTAATGGGTAGATGCGTCGTGTCTCTATTTTATTTTTTTGTGTGTGTTCTTTCTCCCTTCCTTCATTCCTTTCATCTCTTTCTTCTCCCTCTCTTCTGCACACTCCCTCATTTCTCTTTCTTTTTCTCTGTCTTTCCTTTTTCCTTCTCTGTAGTGGCTTCAGTTGAAAATAGGGAGTTAATTTAAAATAATTTAAAAACTATTAAAATCACATGTTGTATGATGTTAATAAATCTTTTCAATTTCTATATTCACTATTGACAAAGTACTTGTGAACATTCTGCCCTCTTTCTCTCTCCCCCTCCTCCCGCTTCCTCCCTCCGTCTCCTATAAATTTTCTGCAATGAGTTGCTCTATGTTTAATGAAATAGTATAAAACATTCTTAATAGGAACAATATTTCAAACTTATTTGTAGGGAAATATCAGTGAAAACTGGACTAGTCCAGGCTGTTCTTGGATATTCATGGGTCTTCTTGGCCTTTACATTTCTTTTTCATTTGTGAGAGGGACAGTGCTGTGGAGATTAATCAGTATTAACAGCCATATGACAGGTTATTTACTTGCCTGACACTTTTACTAATTCTTAGGCTTGATAATAGCTTTTCTCCCTTATGACACAGAACAATTTTTAAATGATTGACATTAAATGTTATTACAGTGTTAGTGGACTCAGAATTAATTTTAATCAAATGGTGAAGCAAGGGCTTTAATTATGAACCGAGAGCATTGCTTAAATATTGAACCATATTTTTTGTAATACAACAAACTAGTAATTTAAGTTTCATTGTATAATCATTACTGTATGCAATTATATATCTTACTGAGCAAGAGATAAATTACTGCATTTCAGAAAAGCATTTCATAGGACTGATAAGTATGAGTCTTTAAATAACTCCAGTAGTAATAACAGAAAATTTCAGAACATTTTAGTCCTAGTGCATCTGTCCTTCTTCTATGATATTATGAAAATCACCACAATATTCATTCTTAAAATATATTTCTGTGGTGTTAAATTTACTCTCACTTTTGACATTAAAATGTAGGCACCTATTTCTCATATTACAGAAATCCATGTACATTTCTTACCAATTAATTTTAGATGATGTTATAATTCTTTATTATTCACATGTAACATACATAATATTTTGTTTTTATTATTTTAAACAAAAGTCAGTTCATACAAAGTATTTTTGTATCAGATAATTACACTAGAATGAACGGAGTTAGTAGGATACTAAAATAACTCAATTTCATCTTGCATAACTAATGGTAAGTAATGCCTCTCAATTGAGTAATGATTTCCATATTAAGCTGCTAAATATTCAATATTAATCTTGAGCTCTTCCTCAACAGAAAAACAGGAAGAATATATTTTCAAGTTTATCCAAAGCAAACACATAAGAAATGTCTTCAAAACTACTTCGTATAATCATATTTAACCAGGAAAATTTCTACCAAGACTCTAATTCCCTTGAAATGCATACAAAAATGAATTTTTATGTATGATACTTCACCTTAAAATGAGCTTTTAATTAGCATAACTGAGATTTTTCTTTTAGAAATCTTATATTAAAGGTTTCGTTTCATTTCTGCAAGATAAACTAGGTAAAACACTTGAAGACATAGGTGTAGGAAAGGATTTTCTAAACAGAACCTCAGTTGCACAAGAAATAGCAGCAAGAATCAACAAATGGGATTATATCAGACTAAAAAGCTTCTACACAGCATAATAAACATTTAGTAAAGACACAACCTACAGAATGGGAAAACATTTTTGCCAACTACTCCTCAGGCAAAGGATTAATATGTAGAATGTACAAAGAACTCAAAGAAACTAAACCACCTGAAAGTAGAGACCCAGTCAAGAAATGGGCTAGAGAAATGAACAGATACTTTACAGGGGAAGAAACACAAATGGCCAAAAAATATATGAAGAAGTGTTCAACGTCTCTACCCATTAGAGAAATGCAAATTAAAACAATGCTAAGATTCCATCTTACTCCAGAAAGAATGACAATCATTAGGAAATCAAACAATAACAAATGCTGGTGTGACTGTGGTGAAAAATGAAGCCTCCTGCATTGTTGGTGGGGTTGCAAACTAGTACAACTATCACAGAAATGAATATAGAGATTTCTCAATAATTGACATTAGAAATTCCATACGACCCAGCTATCCCCTTGCTAGGTGTCTTCCCCAAAGAGCTTAAGTCATCATACTACAGTGATACGTGCATACCAATGTTTATAGCAGCATAATCCATAATAGCTAACTCCTGGAAGCAGCCTGTATATCCATCAACAAATGACTGGATAAATGTGGTGTCTAGGTATAATGGAATACTGTTTGGATATAAAGAATGATATATTTGAGACATTTGTAGGAAAATGGATGCTCCTTGAAAATATAATATTGAGTGAAATAAACCAGACATACAATTTTAAATACTGTATGGGATCTCTCATTTGTGTGAGGCAAAATACAAACCTAGAAAATGATGATAAAGAATGGATAGAAAGGGACAAAGGGGATGGATCTCCTGCAATAGGGAAATGGTCCAAGGGAACAAGGGCAGGGGTGATGATGAGGAAAGGGGAAATAAGAGGAATAAAGATGTACCATGTACAGGAACCTAATAATTCTGATTGATGTAAACACTGTGTGCTGTCAGATGAGCTAAAACGAGTAATACCAGCAAGCGTGGAAAAGGGGAGAGTGGAACTGGAGGAAGAGGATTAGAAAAACCAAGCTGCAGTGTACATGTAACCACTCCTCAAGGCGATTGCAAACTGCATGAATTGCAAACATGTACTAATAGCATTTAAAAAAAATTATTTGATTTGAATTCACAAGACAAATCACTTTTAGAATGTTATGGTAGTGCTAATAAATTAGACAAAATAATTATGATTATTTGAGCGCTGCAGGTGAATAAAAAGCCAGTTGAAGTTAAAGTATATGAATGGCCTAACATTTCAAAGTTCCAGTTACAGTGGACTCTTGTCTTTAGTCAGTTTCCCGTGACTTTGACAAAATACCTGTGACAACCACCTTAAAAGAAGGGAAGGTTTATTTTGGCTGGCAGTCCAGGGGCTTCAGTCTGTGATCACATGGCCTTGTCACATTGAGTCCATGGTGCTTGGTATGTACATCACAGTAGGAGCATGTAGAGGTGGAGGCTTCCTTACTTTGTGGAGACCTGAAAACAAAGGGCCTGGTTCAAGACCACTCCTCCAGGGACTTGACTTCCTCCCACTGGGCCCACCTCCTGCGGGCTTACCCCAACCCCCCTTGTATTATCACAGGCTGGGAACCAAGTCTTTAAAACACGGGCCTCTGTGGGGCGTTCCAGATCCAAACTATAGCACGCCCCGTGCAAGATGGCCATATCAGCAGAAGTAGTCCCAGCCTCCTATTTTGAAGCTGAAATCGTTTTTTCTTTATTTTTTCTAATTTTTGACTCAAAATTTGTAACCAGTTGGTAATAGATTTTCCTTCTTCTGATTGAGAAATATAGAATTTGACAGTGGAATATTTCAGGTGCTTTTAATAAGTTCATTTTCACACAGTAGAAAAGAGCTAATATAAAAACAAGATTTGCCTGAATTATAATCATGTACTCAACAAAGTACACAAAATTATAATATCTGAAGTACAAAGTAAATAATCCTTATCATTTTCTCAATTTGCTTCCACCCAGCACTTTGGAACATTTTAAAATTGCTGCATTTTACCCTGTATTGCAATTATAAATGTTAACTTCTCTGCAGTTTCTTTAGAGCTTCATTGAATCATATTATTTTATATGATCCTCCAGTGCCTAGCACACTTATACAAAAAAGGAGGTTTCAATACAAGATTATTTAGTTGAGGTAACTAATGACATGTTGATTCAGGTTTTTTTTTTTTAATGAATTCTGAATGGTACAAATTCAGTAAAGTGCTGGCTTTATTTTAAAAGAATGTATTGGATGTTTTCAATGAGAGAGAGAGAGAAGGGAGAGGGGACAGAGTGACAGAGAGAGGGAGGATGAAGATGAAAGAATGAAAAAGGGAAAACTAGAGTAAGAAGGAGAAGATAGATTTCCTGGCCACAGGGAGCACATGTACAGGCTTTCGTTTCTCCTTTCTGGTCAATTTTATGATTTCTCAAGGAAAATAGTATCGGTGCTGTTCATAAGCTATACAAACCACAGCAAATTTATTTTTATATCTACTATTTGCTAAATATTGGATAATATAATTATTGAGAAATTTTGTACTTTTTATAATACAGTAACAGATTAGAGTTTGTGCATATTTTCTGCACATCGAAACAAGAGCAAATGGCACCTGATTATACTGTTAAATTTTACCCCAAGATCCACTGACCAACCCCATGAATGATAGTCCTCATCTTCGTCATGCAAAGACTTTTGAGCTTTAAAATTCTATTCCATGAGACCATGTTAAAACCAACATGTCTTTTAGGAAATAACTTTTCCTCTTTTGAGAATAGGTGTCAAATACTTCATCTATGACTGGCTAATTTACCACTTCACTGATCTTGTTAGTTAATTAAATTACATTTCTGAGGCATATCCTTTATAATACTCGTTAATAATTTGAAACAGTTTTAAAAGGTACACACAAACCCAAGACCAGTGCAATAAAAACATAAAAAAAAACATTTTTCTAATTAGAGCCTTTGAATTAATTGGGACTAACATATTCAAAAATATTGAAGTATTCATTCACAGGCATTAAAAGGTAAATAGATGCCCTGGGTGTGGGTAAGATCAGGTGACACGTAGGGAGAGAACAGACTTTATCAATAAATTACCTAAACATTTCTCTAGCTCTGGAAGAGAGAATCTTGGGTGTAGGATTTGGAGTAATGAGAGAGGGAAGGAGTAAGAGAACAACAGCAAATTAGGGGGCAGGTCCTACAGTGGCTTTTTTTTTTAAATAAGGATTTGGGAAAACAGATTCGTAGGGCTCTTGTGGTTGAATCTATAAGTATTTCATTCAGTTTTTTCTTTTACCTCAATCTTTGTAAAGTTTTCTGCCATTAGAAAAATACACTGATAAGATTGGGGATTTAGCTCATTGATAGAGTGCAAGGCCCTG
Source organism: Hystrix cristata (assembly GCA_004026905.1). NCBI lineage: Eukaryota > Metazoa > Chordata > Mammalia > Rodentia > Hystricidae > Hystrix > Hystrix cristata. The sequence continues at coordinate 30,244 of PVJO010012204.1, forward strand.
AGTTCGATCCCAGCCCCCCAAAAAAAACCCCAGAAAATACATTGATAATTCACTGAAATTCTCCAGTTTTACTTTAATCTGTTGATGTTTTATATTTAGTTTTGTGATCCACAAGAAGTCATTTTGAAAGTTATGAATCAAAGTTGCAGATTTTTAAAAATAAGCATTTTTCTGAAATAATTTAAAATCACTAATCTGACAATTACTAATATATGATGCTATCCTTCCTATATCTTGAATATATATCTACAAATGTGAGTATTTTCATGTTTATTTCAGGTCATTTTCCCCAATCTATTATTTTTCTGTGCTTGTGTTAATTACTAATAAAAAGGTTCTCCAAGGATTTTCTCTTTGGTAAATTTCTACTCTTGCAATTCTTCTTTCTGACATTTTTTTCTTAGCTGTATTAAAACGATAGCACTTAAGTTTCTAAATTTTGATTATTGCTCATTTATGTTTTTTTTCTAGCCATTGTTTTAAAAGTGGACTTTTAAATTTTCTTTGACTGGTAGGGTGAAAGTTTCTGTAAATTTTACTGCTGTGTCCTTCCGATGAGAGATTTTAGTGGTTCATATCAATGTGAATATTCACTACGAACTTCCTTTGAGGCTTGTGTGCCTATTTTAAATATAACCTTAATTGTTATAACAGATTTTGTTTTAGAAATTTATATTTGAGTGAAGGAATAAAGTTATGTTATCATGAAACTAAGGAAACAATAATTTTACATCTCTTTCAAGGTGAGATTTACATTTCAGGAAGCCTGTGTGTCTTAATAAATACAATAGCAGACGTACAAAGATAATGCAAGAAAACAATGTGGATATTGTGATAAGGGGACTTAGTTTAGTGGACACTCTCCTTAGTCTAACTTATTTTGCTTTCCTTGTCCGAGTAGTGCCTGTCTCTGGCTACACAGAGTCAGTGGATCATTTTCTAGTACTCTGGGTGGTGTTGCTGTGGTCACTTTGTCCTGTTGGACGGGTGAATCCTCAAGACAAAGAAAGTCATTATTACCTCTTTGCAGTCACTCCACAGTGTCCTCACCTCTTTCCCAACTTCAGTTCTCTTCAGCATCTTTGCCATTGATTTTATTTGATCAGTTCTCATATTGGGACTATTGGAGTTTCTGTCTCTGGAAGCTGCCAGAAAGTCTGAAAAAGTGGAGGTACTGTTTACTATTTAAATTCTAGAACCCTAACTTTAAGTCTTTGCCTGACTGCAACTGTAAAACTATGTATTCAGTCTGGAGGAAAAAAAGAAAAGGACAAAAATCTGTGGATTTAATATTTTCTATAATAGAGGAAACATATTTTTTCCTTTGGAAAAAGAGGTATTACTAAAGTTGGGGTTGAAAAAACTAAGGCCTTTAAGTTGTAGTCATTTTTTATTATTAACTAGTGGCTGGTTACAACAGGGTGTCTGAATTAATGGCTGGAGAATCGGTTCACAAAATGCTTCAGACCCCTGAGCTGATGTTGGCTGATGCTGACGCTGCTAACATCGGCTTTTCATTTTGCGTAAAGGACAACATGTAAAAGCAATTAAGTCCAATGAGCATTTGTTTTCTATTATTTCCTTTGTGAATACACAAAATTTTGAACACATACACATTTTGCATCCTATTCTAAATATAATAGCATTGTGAATTTGCAGCCGTACTGAAGATGATGACAAGATTGCATCCTCTAGTATTGTTTGCTCATATTTAGCTGACAAAAAAATACAGGAAAAAGTATCCAAAGTGTCCTTGAAACCATAGTTTATTCCTGTCTAGGGCAAATGATTTGTAAATGTAGAAGGAAAGTTAAATGACAAGTGTTGTTTTCTTTTGACTTAAGTTTTGTGAAATAAGTCTAACTGACTCAGTTATAGTTTTAGGCCAGCCTTCGTCAATACAGTCTTCTCGCTACAGGACAAGGAGATGCTAACAAATGAGAAATGTTGACGCCAGTTATTACACATAAAAATGCATGTGCATGTGCACATATGCATATTGTTCTTCAAAACGTGTTGTTAACTTTGTTTCCCTCTTTTTTCACTTTAACTATACACCCACGGAGGAAATATATGTATTTGAAAATGAGTATGCCTGTTTTTGAAATGATCTTGGAAAGGAAGAGAATGCCCCTTATTCTCTGTAGAATCACTCCCACAGGTCAAGGCCTCAGCGCTACCTGCTTCCCTGCTGCCATCTCCAGGACTCTCTTGCCTATAACTGTTTTCACAGAGTAGGGAAACTGTGTAGTATCAAATATACAGAGTAATTTAAAAATAATTTGAGAATTGAATTCCCATGTTAAATTTTGTTCTTAGCTTATTACAAATTCTACATAGAGTATTCTTTTCCCAGTTTTTTTTCAGGATTCTACTCAAGGGCCTAATAATCTTTTCCATCATTCTGTGGAGAAAGTACATCTTTACAGTCTGGTCTAGCTCTTTGGAATTCAGGAAGAATCTGTGATTCTGTTGGCTTTTGTCGAGCCACAGTAGACTGGCAGTGTCGACGGCAGTAAGCTGTTGCACTTACTTCTGGTAATAGTGATTTCTGTCTACACAACTGCGTTCTTTATCCCTTGTGGTTAGACCTCAGTTCCTGCCCTTCATCTGTTCGATGCGCACCATCGTGGCTACAGCCCGTCTATTTCTCTTTTGTTGTCTCGATTACTTCTAGCTCTGTCCTTGTCTTTCTTAAACGTCTACGTTTTTTGACTTATTATTTTAAGCACCTTCTTTGCCTCTTTTTTGGAGGCCACCGGTTTGTGGGTCTCTGATAGTTGGCCATCCTCTCCTCACCCTCATGGATACTGTGCGCTCCAGTTTTGTGTTCTATTACCGCTCACATGTAAACATTTTAATCTCAGATCTGCCTGCTGTAATAAAATATCGTCTCATTTTAACTCTGAATTTCCAGTCTATACAGTCTCCTTCAGCTGTAGATTCAGACATTTCCCAAGATCACTCTATGAAATGTTCCCTCTGCCCCTGAAATTCCAATATGTGGAAACCGGTATGTAAGGCTCATGAGGGTCTTCAAGCTTTATGAGGGTGCTCCTCTTACTCTTAAGAAAAATTCTGTCTGATCAGTGCTCATTGGATTTCTGCTGTTAGCAATAGCTAACATGTCCCTGGTGACTGAATGAGCAAGTGTCCTTATTTCTAGACTGTGCAGGTGGAGAACAGAACCTGCCTGTGTGTATGGGCGTTCCTGGCTCCTGAGCTATCCTGCCACCAGACCTCTCTTGATAAAGGTGCCGTGTGTGTGTGAGAGAGAGAGAGGCGAGGGGACAGGACAAAGCCAACACATGTTGGTTTTTGCATGAGCGTTTTATCCATTTCCAGTTCACCTCTTTGCTTTTGTTGTGCATTATATTGTCTGAAAAGAAAGTCTCCCTTACCCCCACTGCCACTCCGGAATTCCTCCTCAGGCTTTTCCTCTCCAACAAGCATATAGGAAAGATACTAATTTTATTGTCTTCTTTTAGCAAGAAATCTTTAAAGCATTTGTGAGGAGACAGGGAAATACTATTTAGAAAATTTAAAGTTTTTTGTCTAAAATGTCAATCAAAAATTTAATATTACTACTAATTACTCTAATGTCTCTCATTTAAATCCATCCTCTCCTCAAATTAGCAAGCTTTAAATTTTTACCAGTTTAATATCATTTTTTCCAGTAGAAAGAAAGGGCGGCATAAAATAAGTTATGTGCTCTTGCAAATTCTCAAGTTGTTTCCATTTTAGGTCAAGGTAAATATGACCTTTTCTTCTTTTCTAACTACTAATTGACTGGTTCCAGGTGCTTATTATATTGTTATAATTCCCTTTCGTATTTGCCAGCTCTGTAACCTTTTCAGATTTTCACAACTATTTGCATGATAGTCTCCAACTCTGGTGCTCAAAAAGACACTTTCCACTCTGTTCCCACTACTATTTACAGGTCACTCAGGCTCCCAAAGTCCCTAGAAAAGATACTGCTTGGAATGTTGCTTTATCCAGATGACTAAAGGAGTATCTGGATGACTAGATTGGTCCTTAGAGAGTAAATTTTCAATATTACCCATTTAGAGGACAAATGTGTTTCTGAAAAACTTCGCATGTGAATATTGGTCAAGAGAAGTAAAAAGTGCTAAGAGACCAAAGAAGTGGAGAGAAATTCAGGACTGTCCAGCGTGCTGTTTATTTGGAACGTACAGACAGAAGTGTGTCTTAGGAAGTGGCAAGACAGAAGGATCCCTGTACCCTGCTGTAGGAAGAAGGGGCTTACATGATACGCTACACAAAGTGGATTGTCATCAACCAGGGTACAGGGAGTCTTGTGTATTTCTCATACACAACTGACCTGTTAAATATCAGTTAGGAAGCAGCTTGCCCAAGTGCGACACACTCTACTGGTAATCTTAGTGACTTTACTTATCCCATAAGGTTTGGGATGAGTGCAGGGTCATCTGGTGGGCAAGATGGCAGTTACAACCAAGGTGGCGTTGGTCATGGCAAGCTGATCCCTGCGTGTATAGAGGTGAAGCTTTCCTTATTTTAGAAACACTACTTAAAAAGAGGTCTACACAAAGGAAAGAAATGGGAAAGGGAAATCATGGAAAAATATGAATAAATCTGCTGTAAATAGGGAAGGAGGGAACAGAAGGGAGGGGTGGTGAAGAGGGGGGGAAACAAAATATATCATGTACAGGTACAAAATAATTGTGATGAATGTGATCATTATATGTACAATGTACCAATACATGTTCTTGGTTAAAAATAAATTTAAAAGTCTACACAAAGAAAATTATGCAGTCTAATTTTATAGTATATGAACAATTATTTTAAAAGTAAGTTATAACTCATCTTCATATCTGAATTTTATTTGCTATTTTACCATCCCAAATTTAAGGAATCAGAAGCATACCCTTGTTCCATACTGTTTATTCTACAATGGGCGTACATAAATGTAAATTTTTCTGTTTATTAATACTTTGCTGCTAAAACAATACCAAAACAGCAAAAAGCTATTTATTATTCTTAGAGTTAGCCATATGTAAAAATGTGCTTGTATATTATAATTAAGTACTGTAGGGGTTGGGGATTTAGCTGAAGTGGTAAATCATTTGCCTAGTGAGTACAAGGCCCTGAGTTCGATCCGCAGCACCAAAAAAAAAAAAAAAAAAGTATTGTGCTGTTACTTTCAAAGTTGTGAAGAATACTCTGATTGGACCCTATAACATATATGAAGTGATTGTTTTCAGTCATACAGTCTTCACATGACTTGTGTATACACACACATACATTTGTCTTGGTTTTTCTTGGCATATTACATTAATTTCATGTAATGGGTCCCTAGCTCCTAGGCCTGCTAAGGAATCAGGCTGTAGAGCAGGAGGTGAAAAGTGGGGGAGCTTCAGAAGCTTCCTCTGTGTTCACAGCTGCTCCCCATTGCTCTTGCTCTTACCTGAGCTCCACGTTTCTTAGATCAGCATTTTCATACGGAGGACCTGAAGGTGAACTGTGCATGCCAGGGATCTAGGCTGTGTGTTCCAGTATAATGATAATAGAAATAAAAAGTACATTTTAATAATAACAGAAATAATGCTTTTGAATAGAACTGAAACCATTCCCCTTCTCCCTCTCACCATCCCTGAAAAATTGCTTTTCAGGAAACCAGTGGCAAAAACGTTTGGGGATCTCTGTAATATAAGTACACCATTTGGTCAACGTTGGGGGGACACTAGAATGATTTAAGCCTTTTGAAACATTCCATTTGGGTCTCAACTCAGAATAATTGAACCTGAATCTTAAGTGTAGGATGCAGGCTGCTGAACATTAAAATTCACCAAGATGATTCTAATGTGAAGTCAGATTTGAGAATCACTGAACAAATATGTGGAGTGAACATAGGAAGCTCCTGAGTATGTTAGTTTGTTGATTTCCTTGACCGCAGGGTAGCGATTACTATATTGACAGGAGGCTACAGAGCAAGGACACTTGAGTGACTGTTGGTCCTGGAATTGGTTTCCTCAGGACCATAAATCCCTTCCTTCCGCAAGTGCATAGAGGAAGTCAGGTGGGAAACCGTCCTCTTGTTACTTCCATTACCTGTTAGCTTTTCCTGCTGGATTCCGGTGTGAAAACCTGTGGCCTCGCCCTTCAGAAAGTCAAGATTTTGCTTGAATAAAGAGGTTATTTTCAGAGCAGATCAATGAAGCGATTTTCCAAGTATGAATCTATAATAGAAATTATAGTTGGGCAACAGAGGGAAAGAGATTGCCATTGAATAATTATGAATAAGTTGTCTTAGGAATATTAATACATAACACAATTCCTCACTATTTAATATTATAATATATATTTCTTATTTGACAGAAGATTTGTTATGTAACTGTTCATAAAACTAGTGTCCAACTAAATCTGGAAAATAATTTATTCTATCCTACACAACTATTCCCCCAACCTCTAGTAGATTCTCATTCTTTAGCTGAATATGAACAGTTTTACTCGCATAATCAGAACATGGATGAGGACATATCAAAAATGAATTTGAGTCAGAAAGTTTTCAGAAGTTTGAAATTATGTGTCTCACGTGCAGGAGAAGTGGGAGAAATCATACTTGGAGAAGCCTAGAAATTCTTTTATCCTTTTTAACATTTCCTTTTTGTACAAAATATGACTTTATTTGGGCTACTTTGAGCTGGTATTTTTTATTTTTCCTTCAATTTTTGCCGATTCTGTAACACATTTTAAAAGAAATTGAGGTTTATGGTATTTAGTTGAATGCTAGTCCTTTATCAGGCGTTTATATAATAACTGCTAGTTTTGAAATTAGCATGACTCTGGATTCTACTTCAAGTTAGAAGATGTACACTGTTGAATATTGTTAAAGTTTTTATTTTTGGCTTTAGCAAAGAAGAATGAGCAAATCAACTCATTCACCCAGGGCTGTAGGAGCACACCAGTGTTTTTGTATGGGTACTTTATAATTTCATTTCAGCACTGCCTTGCCTTCTATGTAAACTTAACTTTTAAGGAGAGATGGTACTTCAGTTGGTTTAACGTGGTTTTATTTCTAAACACTTACTAGAAATTCCACATGATCTTTTGCATCGTATGTAAGTAGGAGTGTTTGCTGATATGGGCTGTAACATGGTTGACATAGAAAATAGAAAAGCTGCTGCCTCCAAGGAGCGAGTTCACATTCATCAGTAGGTGGTTATCATCCTCAGGTAGCACTAGTGCCAATGAGCTCTAATCACTTTTTCAGATGGTCGTTTTAAAGAGAAAATATTTGTTGCTACAGACAAAGTACTTAATACTTGTTTGGGTAAAATATTTTTTGTTTTTGTTTGTATGGAATTCAAGTGGGGTTCTGTTCAGAAAGTCCTTCCATATGCCTGTGTGTTCACGAGTTTTACCTACTTTAAATTCCAGCAGATTAAGTGTTTTTGTTTTAACATACAGGTCTTGGATCCTTTTTGATTTTAGTTTAGTACATGGTGAGAAACACGAGTCTAGATTCAACTTCTTCATGTGGATAGCCAGTTTTCCCAGTACTATTTGTTAATTTGTCTTTCCTTTATTGTTCATTTTTGGCTTTGTCAAAGATCAGAATGTGATTGGAGTTGTTTCTGCATTCTCTGGTTGAATGATACACGTGTATGTTTTTGTGCCAATATCATGCTGTTTTTATCACTATGATTTTGTAGAATAATTTGAATCCTGGGATTGTGAGGCCTCCTACTTTGCTCTATCTCCCAGGGTTCCCTTTTGCCATTCTGTTCCTTCTAGTTGTGTGTGTATGTTAATATGTTTTTTCTAGTTATATGTTTTTTCTAGTTAATACTATTTTTCAGCACAGTGAGAAATGCTCTCGGTATTTTAATTGGAATTGCATTAAATCTGTATATTAGTTTTGGAAGTGTGGCCATTTTGACAATATTCTGCCTATGAAGAAATGGAGGATATCATTTCATTTTCTGATATTCTCTTCTGTCTCCTTTTTCAGATTGCTGTAGTTTTCTTCATACAGGTCTTTCACTTCATTAATTCTGAAGTAGTTAATATTTCTTGATGCTATTGTGAGTGGTATTGTTTTCCTACTTTCTTTCTCAATGAGTTCATTATTGGTGTACACAAATTCTATTGATGTTTGTGTGTTCGTTTTGCTTCTTGCCACGCTACTGAATGTGGTTAATAATTCTAGGAATTTTTTCGTGGAATTTTTTGGGGTCTTATATGTAGGTGATCCTGTCATCTGCAAATAATATTTTGACTTCTTCCTTTCCTGTGTGTGTCCCTTTTATTACTTTCTCTTTCCTGGTTTCTCTGGCTGATGTTTTGAGTCCTAAATTAAACATAAGTAGTGACAGTGGACTTCCTTTCTGGTTCCTGATTTTAGAGGAAAAACTTTCAGCTTTTCTCTATTTAATGCAGTGTTGGCCATTGTTTTGTTGTAAATGGCTTTTATTGGATTGAGATAAGGTCTCATATACCTATTTTCTTGAGGGTTTTTTTTTTTATCATAAGTGGACGTTGGATTTTGTCAAAGAATTTTTCTGCATCCATTGAAATGATCCTGTGATTTTTTTTTCCTTGTTTATGTCCTGTATTACACGTATTGATTTGAATATATGGAACCATCCCTGAATCCCTGGGACAAAGCCTACTTTGTTGTGATGTATGATCTTTTTGGTGATTTGTTGTTTTCTCTTTGCCAGTAGCTTGTTGAGGATTTTTGTGTTTGTGATCATTAAAGAGATTATCCTATAGTTCTCGTTTTTGGTTGGCTCCTTTTCTGGTTTCGACATCAGGGTTTGCTTCCTTCCAGGAATGAATTTGGGCGTTCTCCTTCCCTTTCAGTTTCGTTAAAGAGTTTGAGTAGTACTGAAGTTAAATCTTCCCTGAACGTCTTGCAGAAATCAGCAGTGGATCCACTGGGTCCTGGGCTTTTCTTGGTTGGTAGTTTTATATGTGCCTCAATTTTTAACTGGTTGTTGGACTATTAAAGGATTTTGTACCTTATTGGTTCCATTTTGGTATTTCGTGGTATCTACGACTCTATGCATTTCTTCTGAATTTGCCAATTATTGGTGTATAGGTTCCCAAAGTAGTTATTGATAATCTTTGGATTTCAGTGGTGTCATTCTTGATTTCATCTTTTTGACTTCTGATTGCATTGGTTTGGGGCTTTTTTCCCTTATTTTGTTAAGATTGGCTAAGGCTTTGTCTAGTTTGTTTATTCTTTCAAAGACCAGCTCTTCAATTCATTAATTTTTTCAGAATTTCATTCAATTCTGCTCTGGTCATTATAGTTTCCTTTCTTGTACTACATTTGGATTTGGATTATTCTCATTTATCTGGGACCTTGAGGTACATCAGTAAGTTATTTTGAGTCTCTGTATTTTTCTGATGAGGGGATTCAGAGAGATAAACTTCCCTCTTAGGATTGCTTATACTGTGTCCTGTAAGTTGCTGGTATGTTGTTGTAACAGGAAGCGGGTAAATACTTGCTGTTGCTGTGCACAGAGTTATTGTTTTAGGGCTCAATTCATGGGGAAGGAGACAAGATACCACTCACAAATATTAATTAGGTTTCTTAATAACAATAAAGAAAGTAAAAGAAAAGGAAAAAACTCTAAGAAATCATACCACCAATCCATCATTTCTATCACTGGCAATCCGCTGCACAGGAGTAGTTCAAGCAGAGATCTCAACTTTTGCTAGAGAAGCAGCACCTCATGGGACACAGGAAGGAAAGAGCGGTTGTGGAGGTGCCGCCAGCAGCAGCCCCCGTCGCTGCGCAGAGACATTCAGCAGCCTCAAGGGCTCGAAAGTAGAAATCAGCAGCCTTTGTGGGGTCACAACAAAAGGGGGACTAGCAACTCCCACTGGTGCACGCAGGAAAAAGTAACATCAGCTACGCGAGAGAGAAACATCAACTACATGAGCGAAAGCACCAGTTACATGAGTGAAAAACATCAGCTCTGCAAGCAAAAGAAATCATCAGCAACCTTGGCAGGCGTGAAGGGAGGGAGAGAAGGAAGAGTGCAGGAGAGAGTGAGAGTGAGAGAGAAGAGCCCACCTGGGTGCTACACCCATAGTTATCTATTCTCTGACAAAGGAATGCCTTTCTCTGGGAAATAGGTGTGTGCGACTTTATCTCAGGCATTCACCCCGGGTCTGGCTAGGACCCTGGATGCTGCTGGAGTGCATATCAAAGTAAATTCTTTGTTGATAGTAAAACTGTTCCTGGAAGGTTAGCCAGACCTTGGAAGAGCAGGCGAAGGTGAGACCTTTATCAGAACACAGGCATTTGAACCAACTCTCAATGACCATATGATCAATCTTACAGTTGTACTGGTATTATAGCTTGACTTTAGGAATCACCTAATTGGTTCCTTGATTTCATCTGTGACCCATTGATTATTTAAGAGAGCGTTTAATTTTGATGCATTTGTAACATTTCTGTAGTTTTTTTTTTGCCATCGATCTCTAGTTTCATTGCTGTATGATCTGAGAATATTCATGGCATAATTTTGATTGCCTTGTATTTACTTGCAAGCTTTATGGGCTAGTCTGGTCTGTTTTGGAGAAAGTCGCAGGTGCTGCTGAGACGAATGTGCACACGGTTGATGCGACACTGTGGATAATCTAGTAAGTGTATTTGTTTGAAGGGTTTTTTTTTTTTCTTTTTCAACTCTGATATTTTATTTTTTGTTGGGGCTTTTTCCTCATAAATTGGGAAGTAATTTAGAAATTTGTAATTCAGGTTCACGACTTGGCAAACAGGAAAAGTGGTTCATACCTGTCGTTGGAGTGTCGGCAAGTTAATGATCCCTTCTCCTCCTCCCTCTCCTGTCTCTGTCTCCATCACTTTAGTAGGAGTTAGAGAAACACAGTGACCTAATTTAGTAGCACAGTTTGGCTGTGATGCCTCCACAAAAATGAAATTTTCTCATCAAAACTTTAGTTACGATTAGGAATCATTTTCTATAATAGATAAAATAAATACAATAGTCTTTATTTTGGTTTACTGGTTTTCAGAGTGCTGAATTTTACACCACATTCTTCAAAAATTACTGAGAATTTTGATTTTTGGGTGTTTTTATCATTAAAAAATATGTAGGTTTGTACACTTTTTATGTTAAACTTATTGCCTCTACTATTAAAGTTTTATTGTATAATTTTTAATTAAACTTTATTGTGATCAGACCAGGTGACTTTATTTTTTGCAGTTTTATTTAAGAACCTTTGTATTCTAGAGAACAAGAAAACTAAAACGATAGAAGTTAGTAAAATGTAGATGGTAAGCAAGAAGCTTCTGAAACATATTCAATATAGATTAAGTATATTGTTTATGTACATAAAATAGACAGGAAGAAGTAAATAAACAGGTATTAAATATTCACAAGATATCAAATTTTTAGGACTGCTACAGCACCCTTAAATAGGCATCCACTGCTGCCAGCCGTCTGTTCCCACGTATCTTCTGCGTGAGACACGAAGAAACGCTCCACGGCTTGGTGCATAGCAGGTTGTAGGAGCTGCAGCTCCTGGTCAGCCACCTTAACCGTATTCCACTGTTTCCCTTGTTGCCTAGCAGGGAGGATGCTGAAGAGAGGGTGGGGAAAGAGGGAGGAAGGGAAGGAGAGAGGGAATGAGGTAGTGTGGGCCTTCTGTGTCCCCTTGAGTGCCGCCGTGATTCTGTTAAACGACACTGCTTTGCTGTGTATCTTAGATAGATTGCTAAACCACGTGGTTTGAGCGTGCAAGTTGATTTTTTTTGAGGCTTTCCGTCCTGTGGCTTCCGGGATAAAGTCCTTGATTAGTGCGGTGTTGTAACTGAACACAATGGATTTTCTTGGTGAGTGCAAAGCTGAGTAGCACAATCAGGAAATAAAATAGTGAAGAGACGGTGTTACTTGCAGTAAATAAGGAGGACGCTGGGGATGATGCCCAAAGCAGTGTCCTGAGTAGACAAGTAGGAGGCTTTTCTTGGAGAAACTCAGACATATTCATGCAGCAAGGCTCCTCATCACATGTCGTGGGGGCGCATTCTTGAGCAAGCGAGTTCAGACAGGGGTGTTCAAAACACGACAGACAGGGAGGACTCTGCACTGAATTTACTGAAGGTCGGCAAGGGGGCGGATCGGGATGACTGGGACATTTTTAAGGTTTCCTGGCTGGCCTTATCGAAGCAGAAGGCAGGGTTAGAATCAGGCTCATAGACGTTTAAAGCCGCGATAGCTTTTTTCTGAATGCTTCCGTGATTGAACTTATCTGTTAGTTAACACTGTCAGGAGCAGCATGAAGGTGATTTCCTTCTGCGGGGATAGTGCACAACGTGAGATGAATTGTGAGGGTCCATGGGTCCCTCCTTTTATTAAAAAATATAAATTTTTCACCTTATGATTGCATTTTTACAAAGACGAGTGTGTTAATATTATATACTAATATATCTTATTTATCTAAAAGCTTATTTTTCTCCTAATTTGCTAAGAGATTAAAATATTTTCATAAATATATAAAAATATTTGGGGCCTTGAGCACTAGGCCCTACTGTAAGTTTTGGATAACTTGGCCCTACTAGTAGGTCTCTTTTTTCTCTTAAGTCTTTTTGTAGACTTTTGTTTTCCTGATTAAAAAACTTAAAAACATCATAGAAATTATTGATAATGAGATAGTGTGCTTGGACAATTTTGCATCTCAAAATAAAAAAAAAAAGGTCTGAGTATGAACCTCAATGTAAAGGCCTCCCGTTCAATGTTGGATACAGCAAAAATCACGTTCCAAAAAACTGTCTCGGGAGTCAATGAATTCTCATCACTGAATGTATGGAAATCAGTCGTTTCTAGATAACACAGGAAGACTGAAAGAAAAATAGCAAAGCTCAGCTCTGTCTTGGAAGTGAGTTAGTGTCAGATGTTAGACATCAGAAGTTCACATTTAGACGGATGTCTTATTTTAACACCGCTGAGACATCCAAGTAGAGATGTCATGCGGACAGTCAGATATTGAATCTGGAATTCAAGAAGATCCAACCTAGAGAAATACGCTTGAGTTACTATCATATAAATGAAACCATTAGAGAAGAAGAAAGGAGAAAGAACAAACAGAAATGGTTGAGTCCAAAGGCAGCCTAGTGGTTCTTTCTTTCGCCCTCCTAGTTTTTAGATTTACCTTTGTCATAGCATGTGCCAGTAATACATTGCTTTTATTACCGAGTTTTATTCTGCTGTGATATAGCATGTTTTGTCCACTATTTTCAAATACTGGATTTTTTTTCAGTTTATGGCAACTATAAATAATATGACTGTGAGTGTCGTTGTTCAAGTGTTTTGGTAGAAATAGATTTTTCAGTTCTCTAGAGGAAACACTTAGAAGTGGAATTATTGGTTTTGATGTTAGGTTTACATTTGATTTTATAGGACGGTACCAAATACTTACTCAAAGTACCATTTTATATCCCCAATAATAATATATAAAATTTCAGGTGCTCCATATCAAGTAAAACTCTCTACTAAATTAATGTAGAAAAAAGAAGATGGTCAAAAAGAATTTTAAAAGATGTTCTGAAATTCCTTGAAATCCTGTTCATTAGTCAGGTGAGATTGTTCACCTTTTGGCTTGGAAATGTGATTTAAAATAACACAAATTTAAATATACTAGTCAACCATCAAATATATGCTTCATATTCATAGTTCTAATAGTGTGTTCTAGTCCACATTTATACTTTCATTAACTCTTGCATTTAGTAGTTTCTCAAAAGGTTTTCATAAATATATAAACAGTTTTAGCATCCGGTAGTAAATTTTTAAAAATCAATTCTAAATTAAAGATGTACAAAATATAGTTTTAAAAAATAGTTTTGGTATCTGTTTCTTTGCATTAAAGATAAGATTTTTAATTACTTGGATTATTTCCATGAAAATTACTAATATCATTAAAACTTATTTTTGTAGTATGACTTGTCAGCCACTGTTTTTTTATGATATTTCCGAGAAATGTGTGTTCAGAAGTAGGAAAAATAAACCCCAAAACTTAAATTTTAAGGCCAAATTTAAAGAGCTATTGTTCTGCTTTTTTTTTTCCCTATTATTTGCTCTCTGGAATTTCCATATAATCCCTAAAAACTGTTACTTCTCACCCTTTACCAGCACTTACAGAAAATATCTTCTTTTTCTCTTTAACTGCAAAAATAGTTTATTTCTAAGTTTGAAGTAAAGCCAGCTGTTTTGAAGAGAAAACTAATCACATTAGGTCTTCAACAATCTCTTTTCCTTTCCCCAGCTATATTTATACCTTCAAAAGGTCTAATCCCGTTCAATGAAAAAGGAAAAGATGTATGAAATCAGTTTGATTCCCTAAAGCAAACCCAGAGAGAATCTTATATTTATTTTAGTAAACATATGGCTGCTGTCTAAGCCAAAATTAAAAGCATAAATAACAAGTAGGAATGGACTACGAAGGTAGAAAAATTAACTTCACAATTAGATTTACACGTCGAGATCATCAAAACGTTGCTGGTCCAACCCTTAATTTATGAATGTCATCTTCAGTTTGAGCCTTCTTCACCTTTCTTCTCATTCTCCAGCTTTCTGCATCAAAGTATCTTGGCTTTCCTGACACATAAATGCATAAATTCTCTTCTGAGAATAACATAATAAATAGCAGGACACAATTTATTATATTTCTGTTACTAACATTGTTTTCTGCTGTGTACCCTTCCCATTCCCCTCAGGAAACCCCTCCCTAATATTAAGGATGGGACAAAATAAAGGACTACATATTTATTCTCACGTCCATTTTCATGACAAACAAAATTCAGTAATGTATTTTCAAAATTGACCTGGCCAATGAAAAATGATACATAATAGATTACAGAGTTCCAAGACACACACTCACTGTACTAACCAAAATTTCCAGTATTTTAACATTTGGAGGGACTCCACTAGCCGTTTTTGGCCTGTTTTGGCTTTTCTAATGGTTAGTAATTTTTCATCTGTTGTGAAAAATCAGTTATGCAATAATTTACTAGTTAAGATCTGTAGCCAGTTCATCCCACTTTTTTGCTCCTCTTCAGTGTGAACTTGTTTTGGTTACACTACTTTCTTCCTTTTCTACCTTACAAACTGAGTCTTTCTTCCTTTTCTCCCTTACAAACTGAGTCTCCAAAGGCTTCACGGTGGAGTGTTATGATTCACAAGTTGAAAGAAGAATAAAGAGAATTAACAGCATTGAAGAACTTCAACAAGTACAAGGCTTAATCAAAAAGTATGGTGTGTTTAAATTAAAAAAAAAAACAAAACACTACAGTAGAAGACACATGGCCATGAATCCCCTCAAAATACCCCCCCTCACTTCCAGCTCTGCTGTCCTGTTGTTCTTGCCGGTTTCTGAAGTAGTTCGGGGAGTCCTCTTTCCTGTCCTTAGTTGTGCTGTTGTGGCTGCCTAGGTGTTCTCAGGCAATTCAAAATGTTCACCTTTCATGGTCATTTTGACTTTAGGGAAGAGCCAGAAGTTGCAGGGTGTTAGATCTAGTGAATAAGAGGGATGGAGACACACCGTGATGTTAATTTTGAATCTTTTTGAATGTTAGTTTTGAATGTTTTTGTTGGATGACACCAAGAAGCAGCATTCACCTTGTTTCTGACTGTGTCTCCTAAAGAGGACTTCCACAAGTGCTTCAGAAAGTGTCCAGAATGACGGGCAGGGGGAGCGTGTGTGAAGTGCGGCCGAGTGTCTGAGGATGAATGGCAATGTGTCTTACTGTAATACGTTTTTCTAAGATTTAAACACTCACTGTATTTTTAGCCCCCCTCTAAGGTCCTTGTCTCTTGTAACGATTTTTTATTTCCAGTTCACTTTGTCTAATATTGATACAGCTTCCCAAGCTCTATTTGCTTATTTTCACATAAGCAAGTTTTGCTGTTTTGTTTATTTTATTCATTTACCTGAAGTCTGTTTGTGCTTTAGGTCATATACAAGTCTCTTGTAGCGAACACAGAGTTTCATCTTCTTTCATTTGAACTGCCTTGTGGAAGGGCTTACTCCTGTCATTTTTCTATTTGATTCCTGTATGTCTTTTGTCTTTGTTTTTTTTTAATTGTCATTATTATTTTCTTTTGTATTTGATTTTTAATCCCCCTTTAAATCCCCGATAAAGATGGTTTTATTTCTTTCTCATTTCCTTTTGTAAATGTGTTAGAGATTTTTCCTTAGACACTAACCAAAGAGTGTGGTGTTTGTTTTGATGCATGGATTCAAAAGTTTTTTTGAATGTCAAACTGAGTTATGTTTGAAATGGATGATTTGAGCAATGATAGAGACATACTTGTTATTTACTTAGCACATAAAAAAATCATTAACAAATTTGTGGCGCTCAAAAATTTCCTTTTCTGTTTCTGATTTTCTTTTACTAATTGAAAGCCTTTATAGGTTTTGGTATAAGACCTTTCATGCAAAGAATACTTGTTTAAGGAAACAAAATGCGAATCACAACTCTTATTGGGAATTAAGTCACTATAACTATGTTGGATGAATCTAGTTGATGGTCTATAAATAGATTATTATTGTATATGAACTTTGACCAAAAAGCTTCAACTCTGTGTCTACAAATAGTTTTATATTCTATATGTCCAAAATGGTGCACAAAAGTAAGGGCAAGTGAGGAGTTGCTGTTAGGACAAGAAAAGGTTGCTAAGGGGAGTGTTTTAATACTTTCATTAACTAAGTGCTCTAAGGCATTGCATCTAACCATTTGGTTCAACCACACATCCATAGAGAATTTTTTCCTATTTTTGTTCTAGAAATTCTGTTCTAACACAGTGGACAACTATGCACATAACCCCAGTCATCTGGCACAAGATGAATGAGTGCATAGACTTCATGAACAGTTGACTCAATACAGCATAAGCCAAGAAACTATTTTCTTCAGAGAACAGAAATTAAAAATGGTAGTGTTTGGACTTGTTTCTGCATCTTCTAGTCTGTTCCATTGATCCTTGGGTCTGTTTTTATTGCCAATACCATGCTGTTTTTATTATAGTAGCTTTGTAACATTATTTCAGGTCAGGGATTTTTGATGGACCCTGCTTTGTCTTTGTTGCCCAGAACTGTTTTTGCTATTATAGGCTTCTTCTGGTTCCAAATGAATTTTAGGATTGTTTTCTCTAATAAAGAAGGTGTGATTTTTTTTTAATACAATGGAATACTACTCTGCCATACAGAAGGATAAGCTTGAAACATTTCTAGGTAAATGGATGCATTTTGAGACCACATTCTTAAGTGAAACAAATTGGACACACATATTTTAAATACTGCACTGTTTCTCTGGTGTGAGAAACTGAAAGTGTAAATAAGGACTAGAATGTACTGTATTGGGAAAGGGAAGAAATTATTCAAATGGGAAGGGGAACAAGGTGGAAAGGGGGAAAGGAACCAGAGGGACAAAAAAAAAAAAAAAAGAAGGAAAAAGATGGAAGCAAAGCTTTTGTAAATAAGGAGGAGATGAGGGATTGAAAGGGAGGATGCGTTATGGGAAGAAAAGAAGCACCAAGATATATCATGTACAGGTGCAGATTCCCTATGACGAATGTGATCATTATGATGACGAATGTGATCATTATGTATATTAAAATGTACCAGTAAAATAAGATTAAAAAACAAGAAAACAAAGGTAGACTCTAATAAAATTTCATTGACTCCTGAATTGTGGACTCAGTAAAAGCCAGAAGCAGACAACAGGTGGGCCAGGTACAGCGAGCACTGAACTGAAAACACTCTGGGATTCTGACTTTTCATTTTCATTGCAACTTTGGGGATAGCTGGCTGCAATTATTCCCTTTAATTCTATGTGATGTCTCTCTTGCTTGACAATTACTAAGCATTTTTCCTCTTAAGTTTCCTAGAAAAAAATTATAAACTGACTATGAAACACAACAGACCAGCATGATCACAAAAGAAACACGGTGCATTTGTTTAAATGCAAATGCTCTTCCAGTGATTAAATAAACATCTCTTGAATTGGAAATTAAACAGGAATTTGAAGAGTTTGCAATATAGAGCAATTTTCTCCACAATTGTATTTCAGAAATGTATGTATATACAGTGCTGTCATTTATTTTCTCTAAGAAAATCACTTCACATGTATTGAGCCTTTGTCACGAGTTAGAGGCTGTAATAATGCTTTAGATTGATTTAACGTTCACATGCACCTACATTATATGTACAACAATAATATGAGTGGTTCATTCTAAAAATATTGGATATTTGCCTATCTTCTTTGAAGTTCCATAAAGACTCACAATTTTGTTGATTTCTAGCTTTGAGCACTTGCTTTTTTCAGTTTCACGAGACAACCAATGTTGTTAATAAAAGACTGCTGGTCCTTCTTTCCAGATGGTATTGACACCTTCTGTCAAAGTTCTAGGCCTTCCCACTTATGGTAGCTGTCTATCCTCTTTCTTTTCTGTCTTTTTCCCTGAAGTAAACTGTCTTTTGTTGTGCTCTATCTTCTTTTCTTTTTTCCCCAAATAAACTTCTGTTGTACTAAAAAAAAAAAAAAAATTCCCATTTTCTACATCACAATAGAAATCTTTTCTTTAAATAGATCTCCACTGGTAACAAGGAAATACAAAAATTAAAGTCTTGTGTAAATATTAAGATAACATCTCAAGCAATTTTTAAATATATCCTTTACATGCTTTCTCTCAAGTTATTTCTCTCTTTTGGTTTCTATCCCTTCTGTTTTTCTTTATCTCCTCCCCTCCTGCCTCCCTATTCAGCATTAAGACTGAAGGGGTAGCCCTGCTAAACTGATTGAGAACAATATAACCTTGAGAAAAATCACAAAATATCCTTGAGATTTTAAATTTCTGTCGTTTCAAATGACAACATAAAAATAGATGATGTTTAATGTTACTCTGAGACCTGAAAAATCTGTGATTTAAACGTATAATGAAATGCCACCAGGGGTGGTTTAACCTAGATGATAATAAGCTTCAAGCAAAGACTTTTCAAAGTATTACATTTACTCAAAAAGCTGTGTTTTATTTTGTGCTAAAATGTCACATTAGCAGGGTATCTTAGTTTTTATTCCAGAGGGTAGAGAACTAAGGAAACTAGGCGTAGGCAAGTGTTACTTATTGTACAGAAATCAAGTGGAAGTAACAGGACTTCCAGAAGAAGAGACTTTCCGAGATCACCTGCCTTGAGCCTTAGACTTGGTATTACTGCTGGACTCTGAACCTTGCTGGGGACTCTGCCACAGTACTTTGAACTTTGGGACTGTGCCGTGGACTCAGCTCACCTGCGTGCCTCATGAACTCTGCCTCCTAGTCCATTTTAGTCACACTCTTGTTTATAGTTTCTGTTCGCCTTTAAGAATACACACATCTTTGACTCACTTACTGTGGCCCTTGATTTACCTTCAGGACACTCTATTTTATCACTGATCCCAATTGTCCTTCAGCTAACTTGTCTTCACTTAGTTCAGAGTAATGAGCCTTGCCGCGGTAGGTCTAGATCTTCGTTCCAGACCAGTCTGTTTTGGAAGGAATCACGTTTTGGCCCTATTAACTATGGCAGGGACGGACAGTAGGAAGGGCCATGCAGAAAACAGTATGACCACTGATAGCATGTCATTGAGCAAGACAAGTGGGTTGCCTCTTTCCCTTTGAAGTAGACATGGCCAGGCGGGGAACGTGAAACTTGTCAACACACCATGACCCGGGTGTAAGATTATGAATGATAACAATTATTGTCACTTATATGCAACACTGTAAGAGAAATTTTCGTTAACAGAAAGGTTATAGTAAGAATTAAGAGGAAGTCTAGAAGTTATTTTGAACAAAAAATGGTATTTAATGTTTCTTCAGTTAAAAAGAAGAGAGACATTGAATTTGTTTAGGTAAGTCTACTACTAGAAATAAATGGATTTAAGAAATAAAATTCCTACATCTCTCTATCAGTTGTATGCCAATAGTATAATCCTCAAGGGCTTATAGAAAAGTAAAGGTTAATTGTAGAATTTAAGTCAAACAAAGTTTGTTTCCATTTTATTTTTACAATTATTTATCACCTTACTACCTCCCTTTCTCTTCCATTTCCTCCATATTAACAGTACCAATTTAGAATTTGAAACCTATGACTTTGACAGAAAATGACAAAAAAAGACCAGGGGTTGTGGTCTATTTGGGGTGATGACTATGTCAGTTTTTGCTGTGTGAATAATATAATGAATAGCTCAACTTTCTGAAATAGCTACTAACAGTAATTATTTTATGTTAATATTTTGTTTATAAATGGTACCTTTTAACTGGTATAAGACAATAACCAAATTTTATATCCCATAAAATGTATACTGTACCACCAAATGCTAAAATTGAACTGAAATTTATAACTCATTTATCTGCAGGATTTTTTAGTATATACAGTGTATAAAAACATGTATTATTCATCCAAGTTGCTTGCTCATTTGCATTTTCATTAAACTGTAAAGGCTATATTGGTGTAGTGTGAGTAGAATTTTAACATTGTTCTGCTTTATACATGCAAACCCAGATTTCTTGTTTTTAAAAATTGACGTGTTTACTAATAACCATCTATATGTGTTACACACATGCACATTTAATGTGTATGTATATGTGCCTGTAATTAGGCATATAATATATCTATTCTTATTTAAAATAAGATGTGTTTCTGTATGAATGAATTGTTCAAATAAATGGAACATTCCCTGAAGCACTGAAACTCTTTCAAAATTATGTGAAATGAATTACAACATTTTTCTTTTGAAACCAAATATAATGAATATATTTCTATTGTTGATGAAACCAAGAGATCATTTTTATAAGCTATTAAAAGTATAAGAATTTTTTTCTAAAAGTAAATGATGACTGAGGCATAGCTATATACATCTATATATGTCTCTGTATATCTAGGTATCTATCTATATTGGTTCTCACTAATAGCCCTGAACAAAAAGAAGGAGGTGTGGTGCCTTGTTAACTGTGTTATCTTTTACTTTGTTTCTTCAAATTTGCTTAATTGGTATTCAACACAGAGAATTAAGCCTCTTAGTTTGAATTGGTATTTGTCTTTATGTGAGTAAGTAAAATAATAAGAATTTGAATTTAGGGAGTGGGGACAAAGCCCATGTTCTTAACCACTGCCCTGGTGACACCCTACTAATTATGCCCTTGGCATAGAGAAGATTTCTTCTTTTAATTTAAAACTTATATGATAAAAATCTATCCATATAAACTCCAAGGAAGGAATATTGTAACTAGATTAGACAAAGTAAAAAAAAAATAAGATAAAAAGAACTTGAAGTTTTCAGAGTGTCCCCAGACTGGGTCTGAAAGATTACCAAAGCTGACATGAGGAGCTTAACCTGCTCTAAGCATAGAATGTTTGGGGAGTCACTGCCTTCTATTGCAGAGAATTTTCAGGACCAGTCAGTACTGAAACATGGGAAGGATTCTGTGAGGCAGAAGTTAAAAGGTACAAACTCACATAGAGTGTTGGCCTCTGAGAGACAGAGGCGCATCATGAGGGAGAGCTGGGTGCATTTATGTGGTTTTGGGGTGTTTTTGAGACTGTTGATCTAGGGTGAGTATTCCTACTGTGGGTCGGGCCACCCAGCTGGTGGGCCAGGTTGGAACGCAGGTTACTTTGATATGTTCCAAGTTGAGATATACTCCCTGCTAATACAGCTGCTGCTTCGAGGATGGAAGAAGCATGCTTTATAGGTGAAAAAGAGGGACCAGAGCCCAATTTAGGGGCTTCTTGTGTCTTTAAGACCTTTAGGCTTTTTTTTTTTTTCTTTTTAATGAGTTTCCGGGAAGGGAAAAAGGCTTGGGAAAACTTTGTGTCTTGAAGCTGTAGTTTTACTTAAAAGTACAATTTTAACATCCTAATTTCCTTGTCTCTTTTCTTTCTATTTTTTAAAAAAATTTCTTCTATCTTAGCTCAGTGGAACAAAATAAAAACCAGTATGGCTGTTTGTGGTGGGTGGGAGACCCACAAGCTTGGACATTTTAGTTGGAGTAAAATCTTGCAGTCATTGCGGGCCACAGAAAGAAGTTTCAACTTCAAATTGGTGGTAGGGGAACATTTTTGAAGGCTCTTTCAAGCAGAGGAAGGTTAGAATATTGTTTTTATTTAATTGCTTCTATTATGTGAAGAAGGGGTGATGCTCTTTGTTGGGAGCTGAAGATGGAGTGAGAGTAGCCAGTCAGAGACTCTTGTAGGAGCCGAGGTAAAAGCAGTAGCGATTTATGTTAAGATTTTCCTAATTTTTGTAGATAAAGGAAAGATTCTTTGCTAATGTTTTGAGTGTAAAATGTAAGGAAGGAGTGGAATCAAGGGCAAATCTAGGAGGTTTTGTACAATGTAAAAATGATGGTTTGATTTACTGGGTGCAGAAGGCTTAGAGTCTTGAACAGTTCTAAGATTGGGGTGGGAAATTGGTACTAGCTGTATACATATTGAGTTTAGGATGCTTCTTACATGTAGGTCCAAATGAAAATGTCAGATTAGATATCAGGATTTATGGTCAGGGTAAGTTGCCCGAGCAACAGATGTAATTTTTTAAACTATGTTTTTATTTTTAGGGATGCAGATTTGAGGGTCATGAGTTTGCTTGAACATTATGCAAGAATTGGGTACTGTTCGGGGTCAGCTGCAAACGTGTGAACAGGGAAGCTATGTAGGCTGAGAGCGGAAGGCACGGTGAGTAGATTTGATTGGTGAGAGTAGGAAAAGGCTGTTAGATTTTAGATGGTGGTTTCCAAGCGATGAAGTCTCTAGTGAGAGGTTAGTTGGCACTTTCTGACTGGCAAACTCTGTACTTTCATTTCACTGTGTATATTGGGCTTCAGTTAACATACGAACCTAAAATGCTGCAGCCATCCAACCCTAATGGTCTCCTAATTAAATTTGTTTTTAATGAAACAGTAAATGTTTTTTAAGTGATGTAGTTGTATTAAAACTCAGGAAATGGGAATCAAAAGGCTCTACTTCTAATACTTACTAGTGATTTTTGAAAGCAGTTACATGGAGGTAGTAGAGAGGAATGTACTGTTCCCTCTGGGAAATTCTGTTCTGCTCAGTATCTCCACATACCTGTCCTTTACACCTCCCTCATCGCTCCAAATATGTTGCATTATCAGAGATCCTTTCCCCAAAGCTCCATCCAACCACTGTCTCTTTACTCCACTTAAATATTCTTTTTTGAACTTGATAATTTCTGAAATTATGGTACATGTTTCTGAAAAATACCTGTATCTGGAAACAAGGATTAAATGTTCACCACCACATGAGCAGGGCCAAGTCCACATTTCTAGCTCAGTAAGAATATATTAAGCAAAGTAATGAATTGTGAGTTAAACAGTAAATGCTTGAACATACCTTTGGTTGCAATTCTTTGTACCTACCTGAAATCAGAGACTCTGGATCTTTAACTTGACCATTGCTGTGAACAATGTGATTTTCTCCCACAGAACTCAACCACCAGAAGGACAGGTGACTCTGGGGGTGAGCCAGCATTGGAGCAGCCTAAAATGAAACAGGAAGAGTGAGTCTTAGCAAAATGCAAGAGAGAAGTAAAAATGATAACTCTTGCCCCAGAGCGGGTGGGTAGGGGGTAAGTAAATCTAGGAAGAAGGTAGTTGGATTGGGAAGAAGGGAAATCCAGAAGCCAAAGCATAGGAGAATTCAGGAATCAGTTTGGATGGAGCAGTGAATATCAAAAATTTGAACAATGGAGGGCTATAGTCAGAGTATAGAATGTTAGAATTTTATATTTTTGTAAATAGATATCTATGATTATTCTAAGAGGGAAAGAACTGAATGTGCATAAAACTCATATAAATGTCTCCTTACAAATTCTCATCAATGGAAACTAATATTATCTCTTCAGGAACATAATAATGCCCAATATATATTAAATATTTTATCAATTTAGCAGTGTATGTATATGTAGCCTTACATGCTTTGCAAGTTAAGCTTTAGATTTTAATATCTCAGGAATTATTTAAAATATTGGAGCTACCTATCTATATACTCAGAGATCAATAGATATAGGGTATTGGATTTGAATTATTTTTTGCATAAACGATTCTTTGAAAAAATCCCCATTAACTCTGCCCTCTTCTAGTGAGCAGAATTACCCTATTGGCCAAGCGTGTGGAGCTTGAACTAAAATCTATGCTATTGACACTTGTTTTTCTCCATGTGTCCTTAAATAGACCTTTATGAACAGCACTAACTAGCAAAAAGCAGATCAAAACAAATAAATGTTTTAAGGCTTAGTGTCAATGTGAACAACTGTTCACTGCAATCTTATAAACTAGCTCTGAGGCATGCATATATATACATATATATATATAAAATTTCAAAATAATGGATATAATTGCATTTGATAGGATTTAGAGACAATATAATAAAAAGAACCCATGTGGTTGTGGTTCTGGCAGTGTTTAAATTTTTGTATTAGAAAAGTACATATTTCTCAATGATATTTTTCTATGATGAAAAAGAACTGAAGTTATCTTCAGTTCCTCAAATGGTAAAGGCTATTTAGAAGCAATTTTACAGTGTTAATAAATAGGAAAACCTATTAACATTTGATTTACTGGAGTGGTCAGGATTTGTAGCATGGTTTATTGCAGTTCACTTAGCACATAAGGCACGCATATTGTTTTTAATTTTCCTATACTCCCATCTGAGTAGTAAAACTATTCTACATAGTATATTAGTAACAATAATAGAGGAAAAGCTGGAGGGGTTTCTGAAATATCTTAAAAAATTTATTTCTATGTCTGCTGTAACAACCACTCAAGGCATAAAGTTCTTAATGTGGCACTTAAAACTTCAAGGATCATTTAAAATAAAATCTGAAACAATAAAACATTAACATCATTGTAGAGTGGAAAATCATGTTAAAAATCTACATTGCTGTATATTGAGACATTTATGTATGTCACTTGCCTGTGCTGTAGCCATCTCTCTCTTGTCTCAAACGACAATATTCCTTTAAAATCAAAGGAATTCACAATTAAAGTAGTAATTGCGATTTTATATTTCCATTATATTTTTAAAGTTGTAACCCAGTAATGTTCAAGTTGAAATCTGGTCCTTGTAAGAACAGTAATCTGAGAATACTCTAAGTGGATTCACTAGATGTTTACCCTTCCTTCCCTGCAGCGCCCACATACATGTAGAGAAGCAGGCTGAGTGAAGAAAAGCAGCAATAGGTCATCCGAGGAAATGTGTGTGTTCCTCTGCTGTCATAAAATAATGGGAAAATTTAGATAATTTCCTTAGCTCATCCCTAATACAGGTTCTTAAGCCATTAATTCTGGGGCCTGAAATAATGTGGCAAAAACCCAGAGGGTAAGGATGGTTGAGTAATTGCAGCTCTTATTTACACATTTAAATAATTGGTATCCACGAGAGCCAAGAACTGTGCTAAGCTCAAGGCTCTCACTACTGTACTTCCAGACAGACCTCCCTTCCTGGTACTTATGTTCTGGTGTAGAGAGTGGAGAAATACAGGTTGGAAACAAATGAACACCAATTGTGTTGGTTTTCACAAAGGAATCAGGTAGCAGTTGCAATGGGGACTAATCGGAATTACTTGCTATTGAAGTCAGGGAGGGCCCCTTTGAGAAGGAAGCTGTGCAGTTGAAATGAAATATGAGAAGTAGTCAGCCACTGGCTTCGCGGCAAAAGGGTAGTCAGAACAGGCACATCAGAAGAAAAAGTTGTGAGGCAAGATGTGTTTCAGTTTGGGAAAGAAAGCGGCCTGACTGGTATAGTTGGAGCAGTATGCTGGCAGGAATGTGCTGAGGAGTTGGAGAAGGGAGTAGGGCAACCTCACAGAACTTATTGTCCAAGAATTCATGATTGTAGAATAAACGCAGTGGTAAGCCATGGGAATGCTCTGACCACATTAGGGATATGATTTGGTTTAGATTGTTTGTTTTGTCAGTGGATTGTGGGAGGCGGCCATGGACACAGTAAGACCAACTAAGAGCTTCTTGCACTTTGTCAGGAGACTGATACGGGTATATGTCCCAGATGCACTAGTAGAGATAGACCAAACAGTAAACATTCAATATTGTATATGTTTTGGAGATAAAACATACATGAGCAACCCTACATGTATTGTGGGAGCTGA
>PVJO010012205.1:0-56501 GCA_004026905.1 Hystrix cristata
ATTCATATTCTTTCTGTTGTAACCTTTGTGAAGAAGTAGATGTATGTGGTAGAGGCAGAGAAGCATAAATCAGGAGAACAGAACTCAGATGAACTGGAGCTCAATTGTGTTAAATTTTTTTTTAATTATGAAAGTAGTTTGATTTAGGTAAGTTAAGCTGTATGTAAGGACTCTCATCAATAAGGTTTTAGTAATAAGAATAAAAATCGATTTTTCTGGGGTCGAGGATTTAACTCAGTGGTGGGGGGCAAGGCCCTGAGTTTGATCCCCAACACTACCCCCCAAGTTGATTTTTCTGTAAAGAAAAAGACAAAAAGGGAATGAAGAATAATAGTTTTTACCTATTTCTGTTTCTATACTCAAGGAGAAATTATACTTTTTCTTAATTCTAAAAATTATTTAGTGCATCTTATTACTTTACAAGTAAGAGAAATCCAAATTTAACCACTTTAAAGAGGGGATTAGTTTTTATATAATGAGAAGTTATATGAGAAAACTATAAATTTGTTAGTTAATTGAAGTTTATTAGTGGCTTTGTTATTCAGTTGTGTCTACAAGGACAGGCTCTTTCCATCCCTCTTGATGGAGGGTTGGCCTCGTGATCGTAGGACACCTAGAGCTCCAGACATGGAGCCCCATCTAGGAAGCCAAGGATCTGCTGAGCTGTCTTCCCAAGTCTGCTTCCCAGAAGCTCCCTCACATCACACTGGCTCACCTTGGATCAGTCATGTGACTATCTTTAACTGAAGTGAGGCTGGGGAAACAAAAATATGTGTTTCCAATTCCTTATACTAGAGGCAAGCAGAAGGAGATGAGGGTTGTTATGGCTTAGATCTAAAATGTCCCCCAGAAGTCTCATGTATTTGGAGGTGAGGCTTTTGGAAAGTGGTTAGATCATGGGGACTCATCAGTGAATTATCCACTGACCACTTCGTCTCTCTCTCTCTCTCTCTCTCCCTCCCTCCCTCCCTCCCTCGCTGCTGTGGTTGAGCAACTTCCTCCCCCACACCATCCATCCTACTGCTTCTGCCTCAGAACCAGAGTCCAGCTCGCAGTGAGCCAGAATAAACTTTCCTCCTCTGAGTTGCACATGTTGAGCATTTTGTCCCAGTGACGGGAATTGACTAATACAGGGCAGGGTGTTTGCCCGTCCACATGTCTGCCAGCCACATGTCCCTCCCATGAGCCCTGTCAGTCAAACTGAGCAAAAACTTCAAAAGTTAACAAAAAACAAACACATAAAAATTTGATTAAAGACGGTACCTAAGGGCTTCTGTACACTGTCTTTTAATTTCATTTAACTTTTGGCCAGTTTATTAAGGTATAATTTAAGGTACAATGATCTTATGGATAGAATTCAGTGTGTTTTGATAATTGTATTCCAGAATAGAAGAAGAGTTTTATCACCCTGAAAAGTTCCCTGCAGTCCTAATACAAGCCCCTTTACCCTCCTGATCCCAGCAACCACAGATCTGCCTTTTATAATTGTAACTAGTTTTCCTTTTTCTGAAATAATCATATAAATGGGATCATATGGTGTGTGGTCTTTTCTGTATGTCTTCTCCCACTTAGCAGAAGGTCCCACTTCTGACCTTCATGTTATTTTACGTACCAAATTTATTCTGTCTTACCGAATAGTATTCTGTTGTATGGATGATACCATGTTTTGTTTATTCACCAGTCAAGGCACTTGTATTCTCTCAGTTTGGGCTGTTATAAATGGGGCTTCTGTGATCATCTACTTACAGGTCTTTGTGGGAACATAACTTTGGGTTGAGTAGCATTCTAGGTCATATAAGAAGTAAATTTTAACTTTAAAGAAATATTGAAATTCTTCTCCAGTGTCTAGACTACTTTGCCTTCTGACCACGAGCACTTGAGAGTGTCTGTTCCTGCATGTCTTTGAAACCTTTTAGTTTTTAGTGTTGTAGTAAAGGTGAGGTGGCATATCTCCTGTGGGCTTCCAGTTGCCTTACCGAAAGACTATGATGTTAAACATCTTTTCATGTGCTTCATTCCCACCCATGTAGAGTATCTTCTTTCGTGAGATATGTTTGAATTCTTTACCTCTCTCCTTAAATTAGATTGTCATCAGGTTAAGTTGTGAGCATCTGCTGCATATTCTGGATTTATAACTTTATTGGATATATGTTTTGAAAAGATTTTCTCATAGTCTGTGGCTTACCTTTTTTTCATTAGCAGTTTTTGAAGAGCAAGTTTTAATTTCGATGAAGGTAAATTTTTATGATTTTCATCCCATGTTTTTCTGTTTCCTTCTTTGTATTGGGTTGAGGGGTTTTGTTAGGATCACATTTATCTCCATCTGTGACTTAATACCAATTATTACTTTTGTCTTAGTGGTTGCTCTAGAGTTACCATTATATGGTTTTTAACTTATTCACAGCCCACCCTCAAATATTAACTTCACAACCTATACAAAGAATGAACCACTTTGTAAATTTGCTTCTGTTTGACATTTCCTGTCCTTTGTGCTGTTGTCATATATTTTATACTTTGTTTTTACATATGCTAAAACTTACAACATGTTACTATTCTCCCCCTAAAAAAGTATTTTTAGATGAGAAAATCAATGCTTTGTCATTGGGGTTGGGGATTTAGCTCAAGTGGTAGAGCGCTTGCCTTGCAAGCACAAGGCCCTGAGTTCAGTCCCCAGCACCAAAAAAAAAAAGTTTCATCATTGCCCACATAGTTGCCATTTTTGAGTACTCTTCTGTTTAAGGATCTTATCCTTGTGGTACTCTTTTTAGTCTACCTGAAGAACTTCATGTGCCTTTTTTGGGTTTATTTGTGCATGTCTGCTGTTGTTGAAGTTTTTTACATTTTATTTTTCTACAAAAGTCTCATTTTTCTCTTTATTTTTGAAAGACATTACAGCTAAGAGAAGAATTCTCAGTCTTCTGCCCTTGAGTGATTGGTGTCTTTCAGTTGTCTTCTAGTTTGCGTAATTTCAGAGAAATCTGTTATTGTTCTTCTATTTGTTCTTCTATTGGTTCTTCTATATGCTTTTTGTTTGCCTTTTAAGAATTTGTTACGGTTTTCATTCAGTTTATTCTCTTTTGGTCTCACTGATTTTGCAGATCTGTGGGCCTGTGATTTTCACCAGATTTTGGCACTACCGTTAATTCTTCAATTAATTTTTGTTCTTTACCTCTAAGCCCCACCATTAGTAAGAGTCCAGTTTCACGTAAGCCACACTGTGTATTGTTCCACAGGTCACTAACTAATGCTCTGTGCCCTTTTTCAGTGTTTTCTCATGTTTCGTTTTGTATAGCGTCGGTTATGTCTTCAGATTCATTCCTCTTTGCTCTGTTAATCTGCTATTAGTCCCATCCAGTGTTGTTTTTCATTTCAGATACAGCTTTCATCATTAATAGTTTGATTTTGGTTTGTTTTTAATATAAAACTTGCATTTTTCTCTTCATTATGTTTACTCTTTTTAAACATATGGATTATGTTTAGAATAGCTACTATAACATATTTGATTACTGATTTTTCTTCTGGGTAATTTCTGCTTCCCTTCCCCCTCTGTTTCCCCCCCAGCCCCACATGTACTGGGGATTTAACCCAGGGCCTTTACACTGAGCTACACTTCCAAGCATTTTTAAAATTTTGAATTAAATTGTCCGGGCTGGCTTCGCATTTGTGATCCTTCTGCCTCAGCCTCCCAGGGTGCCGAGATCACAAGTGTGTGCACTGTCCTGGCTCTTTCCCAGTCTTGGGTAGTTTTCTCTCACCAGCACACAGATGGGATTCAGCCAGACTCCAGGGAGCATCTCCGCAGACCTCGGGAGAGCTTGCCAGCTCTCCCTTCTCTGGCCGCTTGTTCCAGCCCTCTTGACCCCACTGGATGCCATCTCAGATGTCTCTGCTCCTCAGCCTGACTCTGCTGTCCTTGTCCCAAACTGTGTTAGGCAGTAAACTGGGACACCCAAAGCCAAGTTCATACTGTCACTTTCTTTTCTCTGTGTGCTTGTTACCTAGCGTTTGAAAATCTTTCTTTTCCTTTCCTTTATTTCTTACTGTCCCCAGCCCTATTTCTTACTGTTTAAGTAAAGCAGGAAGGTAAATCCAAGCCCCTGTTACGCCATTTTAGTTGAGACCTCCCATTCTTAATTGGGAGGTCTAGATTTTCTGCTAGGTTTATATATTTTTCAAAAAGCCTTTGTTTGTTCATTGAAGAATTACTTCATAATAATAGAACTATTTCTTTCACCAGAATTTCAGATTGTACATGTCTGAAGCTGCACTGTGGTACTCCTCTCTAAATCTGTGCCTTCTCTGCCCCAACCCAGTACAGCGTCCTCCATAACGGCCAAAGGCTCCATCGTCCGGACACGTGGGTCACCTGTAGCACCACTCTCTGGCTCGCCCCACGTCTCACCTTGAAAATATTTATTTTGCCTCCAAGATATGTCTTGGATCTTTCCATGTATCTTCATCTCCATTACCTCCACTACGCTAGTAGTCTGTGTCACCATCATCTCTCCACTAGGTTGTTCTGGTGGCCCCTAAATGGTGTCTTTTATCCATTCTTGCTGCTGTTAATGTGCTCCTTATACAGTAAACAGAAATTTTAGAAATTTTTTAATCAAAGCAATAAATGAAAAATTAACATAAAAAGACTTACAGCACAGAACCAGTTTTCTGCCCTATTTCTCCCTAGTACCTAGCCATATTCTCTACCATTTCATTCTCTTACTGTTTCTGACTTATTTCCATATTTCTGAATACAGTTGTTGCATTCTATCTGTTGGGGATTGGTTCCAGGACCTCTTTCGGACACCAAACTCTGCAGGTGCTCAACATCTTTGTATAAAATGGTTTAGTATTTGCATATAACCTACCTACATCTTCCCATGTACTGTACTTTAAATCTGTCTCTAGGTTATTATACCTAATACAGTGTAAATGCTATGCAAATAGTTGTTACAGTGTATTGTTTAGGAGAAAATGGCAAGAAAAAATATGTACATATTCAGTACATAGTTTTTTTTTTCTTTTTAATATTTTCAATCCATGATGTAGAACTCACAGGTCAGCTGTACATGTTTATGTTTATACTGGTATGTCTTGATTCCAATTTTAGATATCTGTTGACTCTTTGCTCAACCTTTTCTACATTAGAAATATTCTAATTTTTGTCTAATTCAATCCTGTTTTTTATATTATTTTTACAAGGTAACTAATTTTACTTGCTAAGCCAAAAATATATACTTTGACCTTTTCTGTCATTTATAGCTTTTTGTTTATCATTTGCTTCACTTTCAACATGTATCTATTGCTGATTCTTCTACTTTCTATTTTGTGTCTTTTTTAACATGGTCGAATACACTATCCAATAGCAATCAGTCTCCACCCCCCTCACCAGTTCTCTTAGTTTCTTTCGAAACACTCTTAGCCTCTTTGTCCTTCTGCTCCAATTTGGGGTGGATATTTTCTAGGCAGGGGTGTATCTGTATAGTCACTGTCATGGGACTTACCTTCATCATTGTCCAAGGAAAATATATTCCCTAATATCTAATCCTTGTATTTTCTTCTGGATTGTTTTGCTATCTTATTTTGAAGGAATAAGTCTTACATCAGTGTTGCATGAAAAAGGTGATTGGAATATAAATTTCTGAGATATTATATTTGAAACTGCCTTTATTCTCCCTTTGATAGAATTGTTGGATCAGAAATTATTTTCCCCCTTAGATCTCAGAAGTCATTGTTCAGTTGTCTTTTAGCTTCCAGTGTTGCTATTAATAGTCCTTATAGCATTCTTAACTTTCGTTTTCATCTCTGTGGACTGATTTTTCTCTCTGGAAACTTTGAGGGTCTTTTCCCTGATATTTGGAAATTTTGTGGCAATGTGCCCTGGTTAATG
This sequence comes from Hystrix cristata, assembly GCA_004026905.1. Lineage (NCBI taxonomy): Eukaryota > Metazoa > Chordata > Mammalia > Rodentia > Hystricidae > Hystrix > Hystrix cristata. Next base: position 5,888 of record PVJO010012205.1, read on the forward strand.
TCTTACTTTCATCCATTGTACTGGAGTACTAGAGACTCCTGATGGGTATATTTTTTGTTTTGTTTTGTTGGTACTGGGGAGTGCTGAGCAATGTCCTCAGCCTTTTTAAAAATCTGTTCAGGTAGAGTCTCACTAAATTGCCAACGATGACCTGGAATTTATGATCCTCCTGTATTAGCTTCTAGAATAGGTAGGATCGCAGGTCATTGTGCCTAGCCTGACCAGGGCGTACAGTGCTGCCAATTTGATCGCAACCAGCATCATAGAACAAATTCTGCAACCAAAATCGTGGAAAGAATTAAGTTTGTGAACCGAGGTACTACTAGATTTCCTGTTTGTGTGACATTTTCTTACATTGTTTTCTTGATGGTTTCCTTCCCTTTCTTTTCTTTTTTCTCTTTGCTACTCTTAGATACTGTTCTTAGATTGATCATTATACCCGAGTTTATATCTCTTCTATTAGATTTTTAAATTATGGCTATCTAACTTTAATTTTTGGTGTTTTATTTTCTTATCTGAATGTTAGTTACACAGGTATTCAGGAATACATTTGAAATTTATAAACTTTGTAAGTTACACCTCAACAGACAAGTGAAAATAAATGAAAAGGGCACGTTCATGTTTATGCTCTGGTTGTTCTTTATCTGACTTATCTTTCATAGATGTCATTGACTTTGTGCTTTTAATTAAAGTTTTTTTTGTTCTTTGTGCTCTGTTTCTCCTTGTCTATTTATTCTGTTGTTACTGTGTTTGCTTTTTGTGTGTGTGTGTGCATGCTAAGTACAAGTTCTATTTGTGAGTTACACTCCTAGTGTTTTTGTTTGATCTCTGACTTTCATGTTAGAAGCTCTGGTAGCATTTCATTGCCACCATGACAGATTGCCCTAAGTTTAGCAACCTAAGATAACACAAATTTGTTATCTCAGTTTCTGTAGGTTAAAAGTCCAGGCCAGCAGCGTGGCTCACCTGAGTCCTCTGCGTAGAGTCTGATATAGCTGGAATTAATGTTAGCAGGACTGTGTTCTCTCTGCGGAGCTATGTGAGAATGAACTCTGTGTGGTTCCATGTGGCTGTAAGACTAAGATTTTTCCTAGGCATATATGCCAAGGGTCATTTTAAGTTCCCAGAGGCCTCCACAATTCCTGTGGCCCCCTTCTTCCATCTTTAGAGTCAGCAGTAGGAATTTCTCACTCTTTAGATTTATCTGACCTCTCCTTCTATCTCTCTTCCACCTCTCTTCCACCTTCTTGTTTGTAAGAAATGATGTGATTGTATTGGGCCTGCCCAGATAGTCCAGGATTCTTTGTCTAAGATCAGTTGATCAATAACCTTAATTCCAGTGGCAAAGTCTCTTCACAGCAGCACCTGGATTATTGTTTAATTGTATGACCAGCGATCAGAATCTTAAATTCTCCCTGCTTTGGGAGGCCTTTTGCAGATGACTAGTAACTAGTGGCTGTGTTTACATGTAGTGGCGAGTGTATCCTTATGGGAAGCCGTGTGTTGATGGCGGTTAGCTCATCTTCTGCCTCCCTCCACCCCACCTATTTAGACATTAAGCAAGCTTTTTCAAATGTTGGTATCTAAAATGGCTTCTCCTTAGGACTATTTAGGTTCTTTTCTAAAGGACCCTAAAAGCAAGTTAGGTTACTTTTATCCAGTAGTAGAGCAGGAAAGGGATACTGAGGCCTGTGTTTGTTTCTTCTGTGCTGGTCTCTGTTTTCAGTGCTTTGTGCTGCTTGATGTTTGGCTCAGTGAATCAGTGTTCCTGTTGGTGTCTCCTGCTTACACTGTTCCACATTGCTAGGCCATTTACTACTCTTCTATCTGGCTTCCGGCTGCTAAATATTTTTGGCATTTCTTATTCAATGTTTTCTCCCTTCCCCCCTTCTTTAAATCTGGCAGGTTTATGTCTCCCTCCCCCTTTTTGTGACTTTGGAATGAAAATGAATGGACAGGTTTAAGATAATTGTTTAACCAGAATCTTTCAAGATTTTTAAAAACTAAGAGCTCTGTACATCAATGTCTGCTTTGGTTTCTGACCCCCATAGTTCTTGATACATATAATATTTATGTAATCCATGTAAACTAGTGTTCTTGGTACTATGTTGATTATAGTGAACGTTAAATGTCATTGTTTACAGTATAACTTCTGATATAAAGATGTTGGGGAGCACTGCTTTGTGTGGCTTCATAAAGGCTGTCTCCTCTTATTGAGCTTTAACTCTTGGCATAAATGGGAATATTATATTCGATAAGTGCATTTAACGTTTTCATGTGTCACAGTCCTCTAAGGTGGATTTATTTTAGTATAAATCTTGTTTAATTTGGTGTTCTCTGGTCCCACTCTTACACATGTGATTCAGATTCTTGATTCTCTAGTTTAATTCCTTCTTGATACAAGGCACAGAGTAAATCAGTAAGATCTAAATTGCTGCATCAGTGAAATAATATCTTATATAGATGGTTGGGTTTACTTTTTGCTCCTGTTTTATTTACACTCACATGGAGCCATTGACTACCCAGTTCCAATGTAGGACTGTCTGTCATTAGAATAAAATGTCACTCTGCCCTCCCTGAAGCTACTGTTTATCCCTTAGGAAGTCGGGATTGGGGTTACCTACAGACTTTCATGCAGCAAACTACTGGGAGCCCTGAGACTATGCCGAGCAAGTATTTTATTTTCGTTCTTACTGTCAGCTTCACAAGCAGTTCTCATGGGTGCAGTGAGGGTAAGAACTGCTTTATCTGCTCAGGACTAACTGAAAAGCAAGTTAACTGTTCATTCTTTTACTTACATAGTAGCTGGTTTGTGAACTAGACAGGAAATGTCCTAGGAACACAAATCTAAATGTACAAATTATGTAGTGCAGTGATTTTGCAGCCCCAGGGGACCGGCCAGAAACTTTTGCAAATAATTTTCAAGTTAGTCATGTTTGCTGTCCCCTTCCCCACTGGACCCATACATTCAGTTGATAGAAGCATGCCCTAACTCTCAGGGTTTGGGGTTTGTTTGTTTGTTTGTAGAAAAGTTCTCGTTTTGTAATTCAAGCTGGACTTTAACTCAGTTTGTAGCCCAAGCTGGCCTCAAACTGGTGGCAATCCTCCTGCCTCAGCCTCCTGGCTGCTGGGATTACAGGCATATACCACCATGCCCAGCTGATTGTTTTTATATCCTTCAGAACTTTATAGATTTTTCACCGTGCGCTAATACATGGTTTACTTAGGAGGAATGAATGGGTAGAGAGATTCCCACCACCACCACTCTGTGCCCACTTAATACTGAAGCACTGATTACCAAAGGTTTGGAGTTTCTAATCCCTTTCTTCTCTCCCGTTGTGTCAGGTGTGGCATTTGAAGCTGAGGGTATACTGCATATTAAAAGTGTAATTCATAAATCATTAGATCTTCTAGCACATTAAGTCTTGTTCTTTTTTAAAAAAAGAACGGTCTAAGTCAGACACGGTGGCACATACCTGTTAATCCCTGCTGAGACAGGAGGATCACCAGTTGGATCCTAGCCCGAGCAATTTACACTTAGCAACTGACAATTAAATGACTTAGCAAGACCCTATCTCAAAAAATAAGAAAAAGGCTAGGGATGTAGCTCAGTGGGAAGGTCCTGGATTCAGTCCCCAGTAACACACACACAGTTTAGGTAGAAATAATGATCCAGTCGTATTAAGTAATTATGACTCAGAAGATATGCTCGAAATGCCTTCTAAGTTTCTGAATGTACCCAGTCATAGAAATTAGTACTGATGCATCAAGCCCCCAAACTCGATATTTGAAGATAAGCAGGCTCGCTTTTTATCTTGAAAATGCAAGAATGAAGAAAGTCTTTGATTTTTCGTGTGTGAATTTTAGCTGCTTTTATTCATTTTTTTGGCATTAAAATACATTTTAAGAAATGATTTGATAACTGGAGCTCGAGCTCTTAGTTGTGTGAAAATGAGGACCGTTTCCTGGGTTGAAGGGCACACGGGGCATGAGCTACCTCTGGACTTGTACCTACAAGCGAACTAACATTCTGACTGGTCCGATCCACTGTGCATTTAGTCATCAAGTGCAGTCAGACGCAGGTGTTGTTTCCCAAAGTCTGTGACACAAGTGCACTGAATGATAGCACACTGTAAGCCCAAAGTTGTTCCCATGTAACGCTTTAAGGGCTCTGTCTGAGAGGAGTGCGGTCCATTCGAGAGGATGGAAGTCATATTTTAAAAAGGTGTTTACTTTAAATATTTTGCTTATAACATATGCATAAAGATAAATGCTAGTGCTGTGAAATTTGTAAGATGTTTAATACAGACAGACTTTGGCTATAAAGAATTTATTCTTACATACACATGAGAATAGGTTAGTGAGCGAGGCGATTCCTAGTTGCCATGAAATTTATACACAGTTTCTAAAAGATCTGACTTATCTTTGATATGAAGTACTTCACTTAAAATAGCTAAATGAATATTTTTGTGGTTCCCATGCATGCTTTTTCAAACTTTATCAAGACAGGTTCTCATTAAGTTGCCCAAGCTACCCTTGAACTTGTGATCCTCCTGCCTCAGCCTCCTGAGTAGTTGGGATTACAGGTGTGTACCACCTTGCCCAACTTTCAGTGACTTTTTAATAAATTGGCAACATCAATGTCTTTTAATGTTCTATATGCCTACAAAGTCTTATTTTCTTATCATTAAATGTTATTTTACCAAAAGGAATTTGGATTTCTAATTTTTTTCCTGTAATAATTTTTATTAGTCTTTTCTTGATTTTTTTAAAACAGCTAATAGAGAACCCAAATTCCTCCAACAGAAATAAAAATCTGGACAACTGATTACTGTATATATTTCTAATATATTCTTTCATAGTATTTCAAAAGCAAATCTTAATTCAAACCAATACTGTTAGAGAGCAATTGTAAAATTCAGTAAAATTTCAAGAGTTTGTATAGAGTAGAGAATGCAGGTCACATCATGCTTTGTAAACACGAAGAAGACAAAGATAGTGATGTTAGCCATTATGAAGGGTGAAAGTATTATCTAAGTTTTTAAAGGCTACTTCTTGCATCTGTATAACTAATATGCTTCTCTATCAATTTCATTTCTGGAGAGGGTCTCTATAAATTATCATTCGCTTTCATGCCCCCATGTGGGAAGTAGTGGGCAAGTATCTGTAGAGTATAACTTATTGTCTGTTCCTCCTCTGAGAAGTAGCCCTGTGTCTGTCAGTCTTTGCTTTTTAATTGTGTGACTTTAGCTGAAAAAAACTCTGTAATTTTTAATTTGAAAAATCAGATATTCTGGAAACTTAAGAAAATGGCAGAATTTAAGGAGGAAGCATTTATTTTTAACATGATTTCTGCTATTTAGTTCTTAACATGTATTTATCCTAGATTATTAGTAACTGGGGACTAGGTACATTCACCTACTTTCAGCTTAGGCTAGCTCTCGGTTAATTCCATTTTCAAGTTTCAGAAAATAACCTATAAAATACAGAACAAAATAAAATTTAATGTTCCTAATACTGACATTCAAATAACAACAGAAAATCAAATAAAAGTTCCATATCGTTATTAAAATGATTTCCTTGGATTTCTTATTTAGGCATGAGGTAATGTATAAAATAGATTTAAAAAAAAAAAGAAAACAAAGTGATTTGCAGTAATTGCTTCTTTGTTGATTTTGACATGCAAATTAACTGATTTGACAAAATTGAGAGAAAAATGAGTGAAGGAAGGAAAGATATGTAAATGATCAAAAACACATGAGAAGATATACATCACTATCAAAGAATGTAAATTGAAAAGAGGTAAGGTAGTTTTTCAAATAAGCAAAGTTTTTTAAAAAGCATAATCAATCTTGCTCTACTTTTTTCTTAAAATTATTATAACCTGTGATCCAGTAATTCAACTCTAATGAATTCTAAAAGAAATGCACTGTAAAAAAGATGTAGATAGACATTTGTAAAAGCGTTATTTATATAATGGCTCAGAATTAAAAGAATGGTTAAATTATGTTTTTGTACCGTAGAATATTATTCAGCTATTAAATGATTGTTTGTTTGTATTATCGTTCTGGTTTTGAGAAATATTTTATAAATGACTCATTTATACTTTTATATCCAAATTTCCTTCCATGATTTTTTTTTGTAAAGAAAAAAATCATTACAATAGACTCCTTTTATCCATCGTTTTACCTTTCAAGCTTTTAGTGAGCTGCCATCAACTGTAGTCTGAAAGTAGTAAATGGAAAACTGTAGAAGTAAACAGCATGTCTTAAATTGTGCTATGTGCCGAGTGGTCCTGAGCAGGGATGGCTGAGGAGGTAGTCATGCTTTGTCCAGTGTATCCGCACTGTGTGTTTACACTCCACCCCTCCGTCACCTGCCAGCCTTATGCTCAGATAGTCCTGACTGTAGCCAGTAATGGCCTTAGGGCTCAAGAGAAGTGATGGTGTCCATTCAGGTATGCTGAAGAGAAGCCTTATCCCTAAAACAACACTGAGATCCCATCTGACTCCAGAAAGAACAGCTATTGTAAAGAAATCAGATAACAGCATATGCTGGTGAGGCTAGGTGGGATGTGGGGTGGGTTCTTCATTGTTGGTGGGAGCGTTAACTGGTACAATCACTGTGAAAATCAGCATGGACCCCCAGGTGTGGTGGTACATGCCTGTTATCCCAGCACTTGTTGGGGGCTGCTGAGGCAGGAGGATTGCTATGAGTTCGAGGCCAGTCTGGGCTACATAGCGAGTATCAAGGACAGCCTGAACTACCTAGCAAGACCCTGTCTAAAAAAATCAAGAAAGAAAAAGAGACAGAAAGAGGGAGAGAAGGAAGGAGGAAATCAGTATGGAGATTCCTCAAAAAACTAAAACAAGAAATTCCTTTTGACTCAGCAGTTCTAAGTATCATCCTGACAGAGATAAAGACATCATATTACAGTGATACATGCATGCCCGTGTTTATAGCAGCACAATTCATAATAGCTAAAATAGGCCACTTTCAAGATTGAAAGTGGCCTATGTGTCTGTCAACAGGTGAATACTGTGGTATTTGTACACAGTGGAGTACTGATAAAGGATAAACGAGTCATTTGTAGGAAGATGGATGCATCTTGAAACCATGATTTACAATGAAATAAATCAGACACACAAGCTTAAATATTGGTTGGTTTCTCTCGTATGAGACACCCAAAGTATAAATAAAGAGCAAAATAAAAGATAATAATAGGAAACAGGGAGAGAGATGTTTTGCAAAATGGAAAGGAACTAAGAAGTGGAGAGAGGGGAGGAAAGGGGGATGAAAAAGAACATATACCAACTCCTTACGAGGAATGTAATCATACACCGCAAGCACTAATAAAAAAATCAAAAAAATCTTAAGCCTTTCGTCCTCTTATAGAGTTGTTTGGATTCTTTGTACACTTTATACAAGTTTTTTGTTAGCTATTTGACCCTTTTGTTCTCTCAACAATATGTTTCATAGAGCAGGTTGCTTTTTTCTTTTTTTTAAATGAAGGGCAGTTTTTTATGATTTCTGTTTTTGAATGTCTAAGAAATTTTTGCTTGTTTTCTTCTACTTTTATTGTTTTAGCTGTTATATTTAGGTCTATAACCCATTTAGAATTAATTTTTCTTTGCATGTTAAGTTAGATAAGGGTTAATATTCCTTTTAAAAACTATATGAATCTCTTGTTCAGTAATATTCACAGAAAGGTTTTGCTTTCCCTTGAATTGTCATGGTACTTTTGTCAAAAATGAGTGACCACCTGTTTCCAGGTCTGTTCTGTGAGTTTCTCTTCAACTCATTCATCTTTATGTCTCAGCCAGAAACATCAGTGGCCATGCTATACCTTTATGGTGGCTTAAAATCTGTTAGTGCAAGTCCTCCAATTTGTTCTTAAAAATGCTTTGACTTGTGCTTGCTTCCGCAGCACATACACTGAAATCAGAATGATACAGAGAAGATTAGCTGGCCCCTGCGCGAGGGTAACACGCAAATTCATGAAGCGTCCATATTTTTTAAACATTTAGTTAAAAAAAAATGCTTTGACTTTCCTAGGATTGTTTTCATTTCTGTACTTCTAATCTGCTTGTCACACTCTACCAGAAAAGGTGGAAGTTTGGGATCCCATTGACTCTTGAGCTCAGTTTGGGGGAACTGACTTCTTAACAGCACTGAATCTTGCGATTCATAAACAAGGTGCATAATATATGTAATTTAATATGTAAAAATATTTTTGTTAAGGTCATCTTTAATTTCTTTTGTCTTTTTTTAACCATTTTACCTCTTAACAGCCTCTTCAAATGAAAATAAATCACAAGAAGAGAGGAAAAATGAAAAAGTAAATATACAGAAACTTGGAGCTGCTTAATACAAGGCAGAAAAGTTTGATGATTTGAAAGTATCACTACATTTACTTAATGTATTATGTGTGCTTTGTGACATACAGAATAAATAAAGGCTACTGTGTGATATTATAGTATTTCTTCTACTTTTAGGTAAAAGTAAATATATAAATAAAGGTTCTGATGTTTTCTTTCTGTACCTCAGTGGGTTATCTCTGCAGTTGGAGGTGATTACATGTATTAGATATCCGTGAAAAGAGTGCTTTCGATCATTGGTTTTGTTTTTTAGCTTGGCTACATGTTTTTTAAGTGGCATTCATCAGCAGTCTTCCACATGGAGTCACTGTCTGGCAGAATTCAGTATACACAGAAGGAAATTATAAATCCATATCCTGAAATAGAATAAATAGATTTAGTAAGTGTAAAGCATTTAAATTTTCCTTTGTTTTAGTAAAAGAATCTATTTTCTTAACAGATATCAGACACCCTGAAGAACTTTCTCTCCTAAAAAAACCCAGAGATCCAACAAAGAAAAAAAAGAAGAAGTTAGATGACCAGTCTGAAGATGAAGCACTTGAATTAGAGGGGCCTCTTATCACTCCTGGATCAGGTGAGGCTTGGACTAAACAAGAGGCTGAACGTGAAAGATTGTGTATCTTTGTCTTTTGATAGCGGGGAATGGATTGTGCAGGTCGGGAAGGTCATCAAACTAAAAAACAAAAATATCAAGCACCTTTCCTCAATCCTAGAATTACTTTCAGTGCCGTTTGTTTCTGTCATGTGCAAATCATCGTGTTAGGTGTTGGTAGTGAAATCAGTGAAGAGGGAGACTGGTTCTCTTGCTCTGAGAGTCAAGAGGGATAGTTCATTATAGCTCATTTCTTTAGTTGGCAGAGATTAAAAGTTGTTTAGGATATAAAGCATACAAACCACTATTATTTAGTAAGTACATCATTACCTGGAACCTTAGTTAATCAGATGAAACCTTTGTGCTTTGCACATGCCAGTTTTCCTCCATACATATTTTTCCTTAAGATTCTCCTTTGAAAAGCTTTCTCAGATTCCCACCAGTTACCTCCCAGACTGATTAGGTATCCTACTATCATAAGTCATCAGACTTTTCTGTTTGATGTTGGACTCCATTTTGTCCCATAAGTGTGAGCCTCCTGCTGAAAGGACTCACCTTTTTGCACCGGCACCTAACTCAGCATGTGGCATTCAGCAGGCATGTAGATAATGTCTGTCAGGTAACCTAGGTGGCTAATTAAATAGGTTACATAGTTCTTTAGTCCCAGACCTACACATGTCCTGAACATTAGGATAGGTTCTTCCAGCAGACATCTGAACTATTGCAATGATTAGTTCATTGCTGGCTTTTTAAATTCCTGGAGGGGAAGAGGAAGGTGACAGCAAACACAGAGTGTTTACTATACAGTGCAGTTAAGCAGGCATGCCTGTGGAGTCTCGCCTCTGCGCAGCCCCAGAAGGTGGGTTCAGGGCAGCTGCAGGCTGCTGAGCTCGTGAAGGTTCTGCAAGGGTGGTGTCTGGAGAGGACAAGGAAGCGTGTGTGCTCCTAGTGTGCCCTCAGTCCAGCTGCTCCTCAGTTGCATCATTTTATGATAAAATGGTAATCTAGTAAGTAAAGTGTTTTCCTGAGTTCTGTGAGCCATTCTGGCAAATTAGAAAACCCCACGTGAGGCTTGTGGGAACCTGAGGCCAGTTGAGCAGAGGCACAGTTGTCAGGATGGACCTGGGACTGGTTTAGAGGTTGGGATCAGGGTTTGACGTCCCTTTTCCAAGCCAAAAATGGATTGTTTTTGGCAGGTTTTCACACACACATACACATATATATGAAGTCCGTTTAAGGAGAGAGCAAGACAAAATAAATACCATAAAACACTTTATTTTTAAAAGCATAAATTAGCTGTAATCTCAGCACTTAGAAGGCTGAGGCAGGAGAATCACTTCGAGTTGGATGCCAGCCTGGGCTACATAGTGAATTTAAGGCCAGTGCAAACTACGTAGTGAGACCCTGTCTCAAAAACAAAACAAAAAAGCATAAATAGATGTTTTTGTCAGCTTTTTTCAGATGAAGTGCTAACAGCCTTTTCTTTTAAGATGAGTCGGCTGTTTGGAGTCCTAACTCTTCTTTTTTACATAACCCATGTCTATAATAGGGCTCCGCACTCCTCCCCTTAGGAGGGTTGAAACCCTCACACATGCTAGGCTGGCGCTTTTCCACTGAGCCACATCCCCAGCCACATGCACGCGCACACACACACACACACACATACACACACACACACACACCTTTTTCTGTTAGGTATCTTTAAGGCTGAGTGAAATTTTAAAATCTTTGCAAAGCAGTCTTGACTGCAGGGTGTAAAATCTAGATTTTTACCTATTTCTTCCAGTCCTTTATAATTGCTGGCCCTCACCTCACTCTACAAATTACTTTACTGTCTTTATCAAGTTCTCACAATTAATTTTAGCTATCATAACCTCTGCATGTCTTTTTGCATTTATATCTCCCAGCTTTAATTACTGAAACAAACAAAATTGGCATAAACTAGTAGGTTTAGAGAGTAATTTACCAGCTACAGATTTCAAAGTGTTATGGTGGTTTTTATAGGAGGAATAATGAGGCAGATAAATAGGTCAGTCAGTTAGTTATGTGATTAAAGAGTTCCTGCCAAACTTGATTAGGATCTAGTGCTCAAAGATAGTTTTATATATTATAGCTATTTGAGATTTTCAGGATAATCTTGATTGTCCAGTTTTTTAGAGGCTAATGAGCCTCTGTATTAGATACCAATTTGTACTTCTATGGTTCCATCTTTGTGCTATTCCTAAGCTGCCAAATTTCTAATTGGCTTATACTCAAGAACAGCATCTTCACCAGTTCTTACCCTCCCGTCTTGGGCTGCCATGTTCTTACCATCAGTTACCAGTTCCTTTTCACCCAGACTGCAGCTGCTGTTTTTGTCTGGTCTGTGTACCCCCTCAGTCTTCCTCCCAGAGGCTTGACCCTTGGACAGTGTCAAGTGCCCTCAGGGACACTTGTGGGCTGTTCCTTTGCAAGGGATCCTTTTCAGAAAAGAAAACCAGTGATCCTCACAACAATTCTAAAAGTAGCTAGCATGAGGCCAGCGATGCAGAGTGACCTAGACTCCTGCCATTAGCACACACCTAATAAAAGGAAGGTGCGCCCAAGGCCAGGCTTGTCCCACTCCATAGCCCAGCTCCCGCGGCCCACCATGTGCTGCCCCTCCCCCTGACCTCTTATTAGCAGACCCTAATTGCAGCAGATATCAGCAGCCAGAGCCATAATCAAGCTTTTGCTTAATTTTAGTGGCCTCGTTTGCCTTAAAAAAAAAAAAAAGAAAAGAAAAAGAACAAAATAAAACTTAAATTTCCCAAGAAATCTTTATACCATACGAAAATGTAGCGGCAGTCAAAAGTTTCATCCAAATTAGGACCTGTAAGATGAAAAGGTTTCATAAGTCTTAGTTGGAATTTGGGACCTGAGGGAGTTTTCTTGCCCAGAAACCATGGGGGAAAACCAGTGTGCATAGAAATCCTGAGACTGTGCTGGTCCAATTAAATTTTTAGATTATCCAGCAATGGCTAGCTAGAGTTGAGTATGAAAAAATATATATTTCACAAGAAAAACCGTACAAGAAGGTACTAGCAGCATTGGAAGCATTGGATAATTTTGTAATAGTTTATTCTAATTTTTCTTCTGTTCCATCAACTGTGATGCTAATGACAAAAATATAGGAAATCTGGTTTATAGTTTAAGATAATGAATAAAAGCAGTCGGGTTAGCATTGGTCTTTTCATTGAATTCTTAAGACTTTAGAGTTACCTTGAGTAGACTGTAGTAATTTAGATTACACAACCTACTGATATTTCTGCTTTTAGAATTCACATCTCACATGAATTACTAATCCATATTTTAAAGATACTTCATTTTGTAGGAAAATGGGCTACAAAACAGTACCACAGATAAGCCCTGCTGTTTGGTTTGTTCCTCTTGGTTGTCATTGGTTTGTAATGGTTGAAGCATAACTGAATACTGTTAATAGGGACAGGATAAATTTATTTATTAAGTTTTGGTTTTGTTTTGTTGAGAGGTCTGTCTCTGTTGCCCAGGCTGGTCTTGACCTGCAGCCTCAGCTACCTTAGTATCTGGGATTGCGGGCCTATGCCACTATACAGTCTAAGAATTTATTCCTGAGAAAATTTAGCTGGGTAGAATTAAATAAACAGCCAAGCATGGTGGTCCACACCTCTAATCTCAGCACTCAGGGTAGCTGAAGCAGAAGGATTGCCAGTTTGAGCCCAGCCTGGGCAATTTGGTGACTCAGTGAGGCCCTCTCCAAATAAAAATCGGCACATAATTGTGGGTATATAATACCCTTGTTTATTATTTATAATATTTCAGTTGATGAAATTTTGATTCTAATTTAATGAGTTTTAGTATATTAAACAATGAGTACTTAGCAGGAAAAAATCAAAAAAGTAATTGAATTTTTTATATTTATTGAGTATTTATAACAAAGCATCAAAATTTTCAGCATAGATTTTTTTGGTGTACAAAGTCTAAAAAATAACAGAAATAAATTCCTGTATAAACTACAATGAAAATACCAATAGAACTCTACATCAAAAATAATCTTTACTTCAGTTATGATACCTAAGGCCGTCTTCACACGTGACAACAGCACGTTCCATACATGCCCATCACTTACACTGACAGCACATGTGTTTTGCTTTCCTGTCCTTATTGTAGGACATAATTGTTATCTCGCTGGTCTTGCTGTTTTGTCAAGAGGTTCTTATTATACAATATGTAGTGAAGAGGAACATAAAATATCAGTAAAATAAAGTACTAAATTTTCTATGTGTATCGCAAGTTAGGATAAACATCAGCACTTTCACATCAGCTGTGTACTTGCTTACAAAGCCTGAAAGATAACATCAGAAATGAATTCCTATGTGAGCTACAATGAAAATACAAACAAAAGTCTCTCACAGAAATAATCTTTGCTTTAACTGTCACCCCCAAGGCAGTCTTCACATATGACAACTGCCTGTTCCATGCACATGTCTCGCTTACACTGATAGCACATATGTTTCGTTTTCCTGTCCTTTTTTGTAGGGCACAGTTGACACCTTTTTGTTCTCCTGTTGTCATAGTGGGTCTTTGTGGTGCTGGGCCTGCCTCTTTACCCGTCAGCTCACCAGTGTGCTCCACAATCTTTTTGTGTCGTTTTCTTGTGCACTTGTTGTTTTCTTTGTAAACCATCAAACTATCCCACACATATTTAGGATCAGGTAAAACACAACTATTTGCCAATGTTTTGTGTTTCAAGTGGCATCATATTTGCTGCATAATTCATCAACAACATCTACTCCACCTTTGGTTTTGTTGTAGAAAGTTACATCTCAGGCTTCAGTTTTTTTGAGGTTTCCCTGTCATTATTTCCATTATGGTGCAATTTTGACATGTTGACATCAGCATACCAGTTTGTTTTTCTTTGCCACATATGAGGCCAATGTTACACCTTTCTGAAATCCAAAGATTGTACTATACAAGTCTCTGTTTACAATTGCGAACGTTTCATTTTGAATTTCAGCTTTGTTCTTGCATACAGTTCCTACACTGGTCAACTTGTGCTCTGTTAGCAAATGTAACATCAATTGGAAACAGTAAACCAATTGTCAAATGTCACATTCTGATTAGTTTGGAAGATGGGAGAAACAAGTCTTTTCACGACATCATTGGTTTTATTACTATATGAATTAGGGCCCAGTGGCTGAGTTCCAAGGATAAACTTCTAAATTGAAAGCATAATGTCTTCACATCTACAAAGGCATAAATTTTTCTGCCATATAATGAAGGTTTTTTTAGCCTAAAGCCACAGCAGCCTCGAAATGCTCCTAGGTGTTCATCAGTAGTCATGTATTCAGATGGTATGTGAACTTCCTGACAATTACCAATTACCTATAAATTGTTCAAACAGTGAGCAAATAGCAGCCAGATTATCAGTTCCTTTTCTTTCTTGCTGGGTGGCAATTTTGAAGGAAACCAAATTTCCTCAGTGTCATTGTTATTTTACAAGCCTGTAGCCCACACCCATAAGTCTTTCGCATCATAGGTCTTCTGCGTTCCTGCGATTTTAGCAAGATAAAGCTGTGCTAAAAGAACAGCAAATCTATGAATGTTTTCAGTTCAGCTTGTGAAGTATCATAAACACATTTTTGAGTATGGCTGTAGGTGCAGACAGAATGTTTTACTTGTATTCCATCATTTGTGTATTTTACAACATCTTGTGGTATTCCGTTTGTTACAAACAATTTCCAACATTGAATGGCAGTGCTGGCATTCAGTCCTACAGGTTTCACCTCTGCCAAGATTCTCACTATATTTTCGGACGTAGCTCTAACATTGAGTTGTTCCATTTGGTTATGTGACCATTTGTACCATTTTAACTGGTCAGATGTGTACTAACACTGCTGTTTTCTTTGTCATCTGAATCAGGAGGTCATTCCCGTGTCTGTCTGTATCAGTCGATTCTTGCTCCATATCACAGGAGCTTTGGCTTACATGGCCAGTGCCAAATCCTAAATGCACACCTGTTGCTGCTTTGGAGCTCCTGTACACACCCAGCCTTCATCTGGCAAGTGAGTGAATGCACAGATGGGTTCCTGCTTTCCCCACATGCAGCTACTGTGCGCCACACCCACATTCCACCATGGCACAGTGCATGTGTACATAACAGATGAATAGTGTGGGAATATCTTACCCACCATAATACTCAGGTAAACATACCCAAAACCTGTTAAAATGTGGGTATAAATCCTGGTTTTTGCACTTTTCACAGGTGCACACAACTTGCTGTTTGTCTTACCAAGTAGGTAAACACAAAGATTGCTTCCTGTGTCCTCCAGGCGCAGCTAACGGAGACCCCCAGCCGGCTACTATAATGCTAAAGTACAGATTAACAGAAGTATGTGATGGGTTTTTTATTCCCAATGTTAGGGTCAGTGCACAAGCCTTAGGTTCAGTTTCCCTTACAGGGGGGAAAGTATATTAATATCAGACACCCCCATTGTCAACAATTATATACATATTCAGTAAATTATGACAGTATCACTTAATACACGCATTATCTTTCACTTGATCCTTTCAAAATTCCTGTAATTTTGGTGGTATTCCCATTGTGCTTCTGAGGAAAGAATCCCTTTAGGGTTAATTTGCCGAAGGTCATGAAGCTCATAAGAAGCAGAAGTACAATTTATAATAACTGAGTTACGAAGCAGGTTTCACTGTGATAAAATATAGTACTTCAGGAGTGATTTGGTCATATAAGGGTTTTTAATATCTATAGTAGATGACTCCAGACTGTATTGTATTTTGAACTTCTTTTTTAAACTCTATTTAGTTCTTAAATTATCTGTGTTATTCAACAGACTCATTTTGGTGCTGACTAAATCTGCTACTTCATCTTAGCCTGTGTTTGTTTCTACTTCAGATATATCTTAAACCAGGCAAATGGGAAAACAAGATAGTTGGAATTGGCTCTGAAATGACTTAAGGAATTCAGACTGTGCCTACCCTCTGACCTAGCAGTGCAGCCAGAATTGGGAAATGAGTACAGAAATGTTTACTGAAGCATTGTTGCAATAGTAACATCAGTAACAAGACTCCCAACGAGTAGGTGCATGCCAGTTGAGAATGGCGTGGAGAAGTTGTAGCACATGAAGGCAGCGTGTACAGCTGCAGCCACAACTGGCTTAAGGTTTATAGCTCGGCTCTGCGACTTACTAGCACTCGACCTTCAACAAGTTCTTTGACCTTTGTATGTCTCAGTTTCCTCCTCTAAAATGAGAATAGAGCCGTTGCAAACTCTAAATGAGTTATTACCATATAGTACCCATAGAACAAGTAGGAATAATAAAATGTGAAGTACACAAACTCTAGGAAATTGAGAGGGAAGAGATTCGGGTGGGTGGCTAGTTCTATTACGTATGTGATTTTAGGGGAATATATTTTCTGTTACAAACTTCATAAAGAAAATTGTCAATTCTGACTTAATTCTGAACAATAATTACAGTTTATCATGCTGGAACAGACTGTCAATATTCTGACGTGCTTAGTAAAAGATCTTTGAAATAAATAAGTATAGATTTCTGCCTAGAAGTTAGTATTTTTCAACACCTTATTTATATGTATATTTTCTATAGCAGAATTATTCTCTGCCCAGCTGAACTGGAATAATAATTTTCAGCGCTTTATATCTCTATCACAAAGATGTCACACAGTTTTAAGTTTGAAAAATACTGGTCTAGTTTATGGTTCCAGCTTTTGAACAAAACTCCAGGACTGACTATGCCAGTGTTCTGTGTCCAACACTGGAGTTCACAGCTTTCCTTTGTGCTTTGCAATGTTTGGATTTTACAAGTTCTGACATTGGAAGAACATATGCTGAACATAAAATTAGTTATCCTTTGACTAGCAAGATAACAAAATTTTTCTCTTCCTAAACTAGATCCTGTCAACTCCAAAAATCTCTAGCGTAAAACACCACTTTTTCACAGGTAATTGATTCTACAACTATGGAGGGAGAGTGAGGAAAGGAAAGGAATTCTAAGCATATTCCTCAGGCAACTGGGGGAAAGGAAAAAAAAACATTTTCTGTTATCCATTAACAGTTTTATACCCATTACACATTTTCTTTGTAAAAATTATGACTATAAGACAAAATATAATTTAACAGAATTGGGATGTGGGAAGATGTTTTCAATGTCATTCTGAACTTTTTAGAATGTCTTAAATAAATCTGATCTCTTTTAATGTTGCAGCTTAAGTGAAGGAGTATATCATCAGTTAACTAATTTAACAAGCTTTTATTTATGTAGTTTCTCTACCTACACACCTAGTCCTGTAAAATTGAGGAATTGTAAAATACATCTGCCTTCAGGGCTCAACTGTAAAATGTATTTTTGCTATTCTCTTGGGAGCAAAATTTTATCCGCCCTTTTGTGCTAATAGTTTATTTGTAAGTCTGTCGAAACTAGTATTCACTGATATAAATGTAAAATTGTTCTCTTAATGTATGTGGATTTATTCAGGTACTTTGAGTTACCTTGAGATAGAGCATGATTTCAAATGATGGCAGATGTGGACATGTATGCTTGACAGGAGTACAACTTCATTCTTTCTGACAAAAATCTTGTTTTACTTAGGTTGTAAGGTCCTTTGCTCTTAAATCACTTGAAATAAGTATTTCCGTTTATGATTCTCAGTTAGGAAATAAAAATCTGTTTTCTTTTTCCCTTTTCATCCTTTTGTTTCTGTCCTCTATTGTTGCCTTTCCTTTACCTTCTGAATCCCTTTCTTTCCTTTCCTGTAGGCACTGATGTTCTTTACATTGGCCCTCTGAAAGGTGAGCCTTGACACAATTAAACACAAAAGTGTTGGTCTGTCTGCTTCAGCTGTATCCTTATTTCCTAATTCCCTTGAACTGACTTTTCCCTCAGAATTTCTGCCAACTTAATTGTGTTCTTAAGGCTTTGTTATCGTGTGCTCTAATGTTACACAAGTGGAGTTATTTTCACGTGTTTTCAAGACAGGTAAAATAATGTACGAAGCTTTCCTTCCAGACTGAAGCTTGTTCCGTAGTGTGCTTTATATCATATCATATGTCATCATTGAAAATGAAAGTTCTGTTCTTCATACTTATTATCTCTTTTTCATGTTACTTATTAGGAAGTATATATTCGAGCCCAGGACTCTATAGTAAAACAATGACCCCCACTTACGATGCTCATGATGGAAGCCCCTTGTCACCAACTTCTGCTTGGTTTGGTGACAGTGCTCTGTCAGAAGGCAATCCTGGTATCCTTGCTGTTAGTCAGCCAGTCACATCACCAGAAATCTTGGCAAAAATGTTCAAGCCTCAAGCTCTTCTTGATAAAGCGAAAACCAACCAAGGGTAAGTTTTGAGGTAGAGATAAAATGGAAGCACTTCTTTATGCACCTAGAGGGGGAACATCTTATTAATTCTGCTGTTTTGTTGTTCTGGTTTGTTCAGGTGGCTTGATTCCTCACGATCTCTTATGGAACAAGATGTGAAAGAAAATGAGGCCTTGCTGCTCCGATTCAAGTATTACAGCTTTTTTGATTTGAATCCAAAGGTACCAAGGGCTTAAGGGGTTTTTTCCCTCTTCATTTGGACGTTTGTTTTTTGGAAGTTGGTAGGATAAGGAATTCTTTGTTTATAGCAAGTCTTGAATGATAGAAAAGCCCAAATCTTTGGGCAAAGGCATTTGTATTTCAAGTAAGTCTCTTTTAATAACTTGGAAGGATTTTTGAAGCTTATTTTTTAAAGGTAGCTCAATTTTTTGGCTGATTTGGGATTTAAAGGGACTAGTTTTGTACTACAGAATTGGCAAAGTTAGGGTTTTAACACCTTCAACTGTACTGTAAGGAAAAGTTTTCTGAAAATTTACTTTTTCTATTATTTTTGTATTACGAATTATATTTTATGTCGGATCTTTAAAGTCTGCATTTCCTATTCAGTAACCAAACATCGTTCTGTTTTGCTATGATTGGTGTCACTTGTGTTACTGTCGTACTTTGTTTTTCTAATAAGATTTATCTTTGCTGTGAAGACCTGGATTTTTTCCCCTAGAAACCAATTGGCACAGAGGACCGGACCCTCCTCAGACATCCTGGGAAAGAACCTCTCTTAACTACCCGGTCGTCATCCTTTCACATCTAGATTATAGTGTACATTCAATGTGTAGTACTTACCTTTTGTTATGTGCTTATGTAATTCTTTGTACAGTAGTAAAATACGTATAGGAGAAGTATACAAACTTTTTAATCTCTTTGCAGGTCATGTAATACCATTCAGTAAAGCCAAAGCAATTTGGGTATAGTCACGTGGAATGAGGGTTATTAACATTTTAAGATAACACTGTTAAAAATTATTAATTAAATGGATAGTTCAACAACATATATTTTCTACAAGTATGTACATATATACTATCTGTTTGGGGCACTTAACTACTGTTTCTAAGGACCTGCCAGTTTGTCTAGGTTGTTTCTGTGTGGTGAGCAAGATATTTCCCAAAGTAATTCAGTTGCTCTGATTATATTTTATCGTGGCACGTTACAATAACCATCCTAAAAAGTAATCTGTATTTCTACCTCATTTTAATACTTCAAGTTTTACTTTCTTACATCAAAGATATGAGTAGTTGTTTCCATGGAAAATAACATGGATCTGTCTGTTTCTTCCTATATCTGTCTGTCTGTCTGTCTCTCTCTCTCTCTTTCTTCTTCCTTCCCTCCCTCCCTCCCTCTCCTTTTGAGGTGCTGGGTATAGGAATCTAGGGTCTCACGTCTAGGCCACTGAGCCATGCCCTCACCCCCAGGATCTGTTTCTAATACTGAATGGTTATCTTCTGTCATTTGTAATGGAAAATTAAATGTTGTTCTGTGTTGGTCTCCCTAACCCTACTAGGTATTTTTCTTTCTTAGAAGTATTTGATAGTAAATAAAGATCTCAGGAAAAAATTGTATTCATTTTTTCTTACGTTTTCAAAGCCAATGTTCAGATTACTAAAGGTAACAAATACATTATTATAAAAGAAATCTTTCTTTTGCTCTGTAGTATGATGCGATCAGAATCAATCAGCTTTATGAGCAGGGCAAGTGGGCCATTCTCCTGGAAGAAATTGAGTGCACAGAAGAAGAAATGATGATGTTTGCAGCCTTGCAGGTGGGTGAAAGAGTTGGTAAAGGGGGCACGTTGGGGGAAAGGGGAAGGGCTTACTTTCAAATAGTAAAGCAGCATGGTAACTGCAGTAGCTTTTAATGGTATATATGGTTACTTTTCTGCATTTTGTGGGAAAATATTATTGTCCGACACCCAAAACTATATTAGTTACTCAGTTTTCCCTTAAAAATAAAATATATTAAAATCAGATTTCTTAAAGACTGTAACATGAGCTGTGGCAGAAACAGTACGTTTTTAAGTGATAAAATTTCAAGATTAGTAAAACTAAACAAATGCGTTTTTAAAATAATAACCATTAAGAAGTATATGGCTTATATTTTCCTTAAACCAGTGTTTCCAAATGTGGTTCTTGCATACCACCTGTTTAGAATTAGCAACGCTTATTGAAAACTTCATTATTAATGTGTCCTCTACTGAAATAGCAGTAGGGTGGTATCCACAAAACATCATTCTTAGAAATACTGAGGTCCAGTGACCTACTAATGACCAGACTAATTCATCTTTCTTTGGCCAAGTGTTTTCCCATGGTGGTGGGATTCTGATTTCACCCAGTGTCCGATAGTTTGATGGTGTTGAAATACAGGAAGTAAAGCTGATAACCAGTTTGAAGAGCTTTCATTATAAAAATGATTTTACTTTTTTTCTTAGACACAAATACTCTCAGTCTTCCAAATGCATTTATGCACACAGAGAAGTTATCAGTTAAAATTCAGAGTTGCTCTTAGAAAGTAAAACAGCTAATTTCAGTTGCATAGTGAAAGAAGGTAGTCAAACAGCAGCACAGACAAGGAAATAAATCCTTGTGACAGGTGGATTAATCTGTTACTTCTAGAGACAAGATTAATTGACTGGTTAGAAATCCTTTACATTTCTGCATTAATTCAGACTATCTGAAGAATTTCTTGAATTAAACCCTGGAGTTTATCAGGAGTCCCTCACTGGATTATACTTTTCTGCCTACTGCTTTCTAACTTTGAATCCAGGCTCATAATTTTCCATTGTAAGTTTTGCCAATGACAGAATAATATGTGTAAAATATATACGGTATGTAAAAACACAAACTTTATTGTATAGGATTGTCTTTTATCATAATGCTTTTTTTTTTAACTAACCAGTGCATACAGTGCTTGGCACATACATAGTAAGTGCTCAAAAACTATTTGTTGAGTGAATATACTACATACACACAGTCATATTTTCACAGAAGTGGCAATATTCTGTAGCCTACCCCAATACAAGTCTACTGTAAATACCAGTAAAGTAGAAATACCTCAGAGACCACGGATTTTAATTCATGGAACCTGGATGGTCTCACAGCATAGCCCTCTTTGACCGTTTTAGAATTAGATGTAATGAGTGAATTGTACAGCTGTTAAAAGTCTCCTCAGACTGACCCACAGACTGTGTAGGGAGCCACCCGGTATCAGAAAGCAAGAATTTTGAAAGTATGGCGAGGAGACACCTAGCATTTTTTATTTCAGACGTAGCTCGCACTCAACTATCCTGTCCTTGGGGCATCCCAGTCCTTGTGTAAAATAAATTTACTAGAGTAAAATAATAGTAATAATTCAGAATAAGCTGTGGATTTAAAAAAGTAGATAAATTAGTGATGTTTTTAAAGCATTTAGTCCCGGTATGTAGTATAACATTTAGTAGCTATCCCTATACCTTTTTGAAAGCAAAGCTGGATTTTATGACACCTCCTATTTATAGCCAGGACTTCTCCAGTATGACACAGAAGAGCCTTTTGCATCAGAAGCACAGAGGGGATGTAGGAAAAATCCAGATTCTAGGCTGGACCCCAGATTTGCTAGTGTTTCTAACCAGTTCTCCACATGGCTGTTAATGTATACTAACACTGGAGGCCAAGCCTGCGGGCTTCAGCCTACCTAAGTCTCTCCTTATTTAAAATGTCTCTCCCTTGTTTATGACCATGGAATTTCTGCCGCTGAATGGATCTCATTTCAGCACAACTGAAAGTGTGGCTGAAACCCCTTCACTACTAAACCTTAAATAAAGCTCAAGGGATTGTTGACAATTGGCCTCAGATTAGTTCATTAAAAGGTCCCACAAGTACAGTTTAAGTAAATGAACACTTGAAAAATCTGGGCTGTTATTTACTGCTTTAAGTTAAAGATTGTTCTGACCTCTGTATAAAACCTCTCTAAGGCTTTACATCAAAATATAATCCCTAATATTCATTCTAAGTCACTGACATAAACGTATTTAAAATCAGTGATTTATATTCTAGAAAATTGTATGCCAAAAATGTTCCTGTGCATATATAGGGGTAGGTGATGTGTACTTAGTGTGCACACGTGCACTCTTTTCTCTCTCACTGTGTGAGAATGCGTATTCTTACTGATTTTCTTTAACTGAGAACAGAGCATTGACTTGAGAATGGAGGAAGTGGAGCTTCAGCTTTCTCCCGAAACTATAATGGTGTTTAATAGTAGTGTAAGGCAGTCAGTGCTGATTTCTGCTTTTGGGTAGTAGTAGTAATGGAAGGCAGCCAGTGTTAATCATTCAGTATTCATTTGTACCAAGCTGTTCTAATCACAGGAAAGACCAAAAAAGCAGTTAAAAAAAAAAAAAAGCCCTGCCCGTGAAAGCTGAGTGTGGACCAGTTAACTCTCGTAAGTCTTAGGGACCTCCAGACTAGACTGGAAGTTTCTTTGTATGTGTCTAAAGGATATGGGTATTTATTAATAGTTTTATGATATTGATACCAGTTCCCAGGTCCTTATTTTTCTACACTTTTTTCAAATTAGCTAATAAAAGCATCTATGTTGGTAATACTGATGCATGTCATTGCATTCATGTCATTTTATAATTTTTTACAGTTACAACCATTTTCAGTAGAATCATTTCTCGTTTCAGTATCACATCAATAAGCTGTCGATCATGACATCAGAGAATCACCTAAACAACAGTGACAAAGACGTTGATGAGGTTGATGCTGCCCTTTCAGACCTGGAGATTACTTTGGAAGGGGGTAAAACATCAACAATTTTGGTAGGGTGAATCTTTTCACTTATGCTTACTTTTTTGTGGATTTCAGTTTGCAAAAAATATTTTGAGAGTAGAGAGAAATATTTAGTGTCTTAGAAAATTAGGTGTAGATTTTTCAGGAACTTCAGGGAAGTTTTGCTTTTGTGGTGCTGGAGATTGAACCCAAGAACTCAAAAGTGTGCTCTACCACTGAGCCCAACCCCAGGAAGTTCTAAAAAGCAGTATTGCGCATAGTCAGCTCACTGAAGATGTGTCTTCTTGTACTCTGCACATTCTTCTACTAGCAGTGTGAAGTATTTCTGCAGAGGAAAACTTCATCTCAGGTCGTGGTAAAAATCCATTCATTGAGCTGCTTGTTGGAAGTATTACGAAGAGGGAAATACATGTTACCGTAACTTTTAAAGGCTCTTTTTAAAGCTAAAGAATTATTGCTAAAGAGACTTTTCTCAGGGCTATTAAGATTTAAAAATTCCTATATGCAACTATAAACAGTTCTAGCTATACTTACAAGTAATGTGTTCTTATGGGTTGTATAAGTTATCATTTGGTTCAAATTCTTGTTAACTGTGCTGTTTGAAAGTGCCTTTGTAACAAGAAGAAGCTGTTCGGTCCATATGGCCATGTAATATGATTGTATCTTTTCAATCTTTATAATCTGTATTTTACTTAATTCTGTTTATTAAATAAGCTAGTTCTTGATATCAGGTATCAAACATTAGAAAGAATTTTTTAAAAAATATGAAAAATGTGCTTTGACTCTCTCCCTAGGGTGACATTACATCCATTCCTGAACTTGCTGACTATATTAAAGTTTTCAAGTAAGTGTAAAAGGGGGCAGGATTCCAAATATTAATGAATAATGTATCAGTTTCATAGTCGTTCACATTATTTAAATGTACAGTAAGTTAAATTGGACTGGCAAATATATCTGTAAAAGGATTAGCTATTTAGATGAAGACTAAATTAGGAGAGACAATAACCATGTTTACCAAATTAAAATCACAGTAGTCATTGTTTTATGTGATAAGTGTTCTTCAGAAAACAATTGTGAAACCCAGATTGGTTCACAGAGATGCCGCAACATAGCGCAGAGACACAGCCCTTCGGCCTCAGTGAAACAGCACATGGTGACCTGTTACACCAGGTCATTTCCTAGGTCAGAGCTCAGAATTGTGTTCATTGGTTCATGGAACATTTTATGTAAGGTGCCAGTATATCTATCCAGATCTTTAAAACAACCAAAACCCAGAATATTCCACAGAATCAGGAGAACTGGGCATTAAGAGACAAGGGAAAAAAGAAATGATGTAGAATATACTTTTATCTCCTGTGTAAAACTGTTATAGAATAAACCAGTTACTTTAGCTGAACATAGAACAACTCAAAATACATAACATTTCTGAGGTAAGGGCAAGATTTCACGTGCCACTCTGTACTGTCTCCCTCACTCACCTTTGTTTAAACGTGTGTGCCCGCGTGGCTGCTCTGTGTGCCCGCGTGTGTCTGATGCTGGAGGCACTTCCCCCGCCCACAGCTTGTGGGTTCCTAGCGTCTGTGAAGGCAGCTCTGCAGAGCCTGGGACCTGCGGGTCCTTGCAGAGGTCATCCAGTTGTGGATATTGACTTTACCTCTCTTGTCCTAACCTTTGCACACGAGCTGCTAGTGACAAGGGGGCTTTACTTGAGAAGTACGGTCCCTTGCCCTCCACAGGCTCAAGACCGGGATCTTCGCAGTAGGCAGAGAAGCCAGGCACAGCCAGTACTGGCAGGTTGCCTGTAAGGCACCAAAGAGAACTGTTTTCCCCATGTGGAAAGTTTGGCCTCAGACTGTTCACCATCACACTTGACCACTAAAACATAGTATTGACAAAGTCACTTCAAAGTATTTTTTTCTCTTAATTGTATCTGATACTTAGGCCCAAAAAGCTGACTTTAAAAGGCTACAAGCAGTACTGGTGCACCTTCAAAGACACGTCCATTTCCTGCTATAAGAGCAAAGAAGAGTCCAGTGGCACCCCTGCTCATCAGATGAACCTGCGAGGTGAGGCGGCCTGAGGCCAGGGGAGGTCTGCCCATGTGATTGGAAGTAAACGCCACAGGGCGGGGAGGGGTGTGTCTCTTTACTCCTTTGGCTACTTTTTTAAATGTTTAGGTATTTTTTAATTGTTTTCTGCTGTGAGTATTGATTCCTTATCAATAATTTGTTGTGATCTCTGTGGACAAACCTGGCAGAAGCATATCCTGTTCTCACTTTTCAAATCTCTTTTCGTCTTCAGCACTGAGGGCATTTAGGTTTTCCTCATCCTGCAGGGGCTGCCTCATCTGCTTCACCCCATTTTCCACCTAGTCGTAGTCGTCTCTTCCCAGGTTTTGCCGGCGTCTCCCCTTCTCACCAGTGTCTTCCTGCTGCTCGTCCTGGCGTGCGCTATAACAGGCTGGTGTCGCTCGGGTCCTGAGCCTCTTTCTCTGGCCAGCAGCAGGTGGCTGGCACTCTAGGACTCTGGCCCCCTTCTCCCTTTTTCTGCTCTTTTATCTTTCGTGCTCTGCTCTCACCTGGCTCCTAGGCAAGCCTGGGCTGTTCCTTGGAGGCTCTTCATTGCCACCTTGAGCTTCTTTTGTCAGTCCAGAGCTGTCTGAGAGCTAGGGCTACACTTGATCTTAGCCAAAAGGCCGAGAAGCGATGAGAGCTAGGGCTGGTGTTCCAGGCAGAGCTTTCCTTTCTCTGCAGCAACTGTGTTTTTGTTTTTTTGTTTTTTTTGTTTGTTTGTTTGTTTGTTTGTTTGGTGCTGGGGATCAAACTCAGGGCTTTGTGCTTGCAAACCAAGCACTCTAATCGCTGAGCTAAATCCCCAGCTCCTCTGCAGCAACTGTAGCAGGCGCGCTTCCCGCAGCCTGGGCTGAACGTGACTGAGAGCTCGGCTACTGACTTGGATCTTTTTAAATTCAGGTTTATGGAGCCACAGCTTCATCTCCCGTTTTGTTAGCTGTATGGTTCTTTACTCCGCTCCTTCACCTCTCGCCTGATGGGTGCACTGGTTCCGGTGGTGGGAGAATTTCATCTCTGGGTTGGTCTGGTTGTTCCACAGGTGGGGGCATCCTGCTGCTGCTCTCTAGTTTCTTTGCAGAGCCTGTTAGCTGGTCTGGAAGACTAGTGATGAGCCTCTCACCCTCGATGGTTTTATTCACTAAAATCTCATGGCTCACTTCACCACTTCCTCTAGGAAGCTGTAGCTCCTGCATGCCGAGTGGAGGGTGCAGTGGATTGACCAAAAGCTAGAAAACGTTTCCAGACTTCTTACCAGTGAGATTTAGACTCCCAACAATGCATGCATGGCTGTGAGACTTGAATTCCAAGTTGGGCTGAGGGGCTGCAGATGGAGAATGGAAAGAGGAATGAGGTGTTCTCTGGAGCCGGTTTCCCAGCTGCACGATGGCAGCAGAGGTGCACCTCCCTCGGCAGGCCAGTGTGGAGTTGCTCCTAGAGGCCTGGCCCACCTCTCTTTTGGATGCATGCTGCATTGCTTTTACTGTTAAACACACTTTAAAAACTAGAAAATCTCAGTCCAGGGGAAAGGTTTGCTCGTCTCATGTGCTGGAATTCTGTGATTTGATTAAAACTTGTAAACTTTAGGATTGGGGATTTAGCTCAGTGGTAGAGTGCTTGTCTAACAAGCGCGAGGCCCTGAGTTTCATTCCCCAGCAGCCCCACACACACACACACACACACACAAACCAGACTCTGTCAGTCACATGAGTTGAGCCTTTGGGGCTCTGCCGTTACTTGTAACTTGCAGCTTTCTTCTTGCTTCCTTCTTTAGCTGCATAGGACCAGCTCACATTATCTACTCTTGATTTAGATCCTAGGTGTGTCTTCTGGCCCCTTCTCCTTGCTGTCATTGTTACGTTATTAACCTTCTCCCAGTATGACTGGTGTGGAAGCAATGAATTTGTAAGCTGTCTCTCATTCCATCTCTCTTAAGTCCTCTCAGAGGAGCACTTTTCCTCCACGTCACACCAGTAACACTAGACTAGAAACTAAATGGTCAGCATTCTGCTGCGCTCCCAAACAAGCCCTGTGATTTTGGAAAAATGCCTGTCTGGGCCTCCTGTCTTCCTCTGAAAAAATGAGAGTATTGGACTGTCGTTTAGCTCCTCAGAGACCTAAATGTAAAGTTTTAAAAGTTCAATTCAAGTAGTACTAACTGAATTCTTGTGCTGCAAGCTGTGTCAGGTACTAGCGACATGAGAAAGAACAGTCTTGTCCTTCAGTACGTTTAGAACTTGTGTGGGAGGTAAAGAATTACAGTTTGGGCCTGGGGCTGAATGTAGCTGTGGTAGAATATTCACCTAGCAGGTATGAGACCCAGGATTCAATCCTCAGCACTGCAAAAAAGGATAATTACTATTTAGGCAATAAATCAGACTTTTAAAAGCAAGTATAACGAGTCAAAGGAGCAAGGAGTGAGAGTACTACTTCAGTGAGAGTAGAGAGACTTCATGGAGGAAATGATACCTGAGTTGAGACCGGAGGAGAGGCCTAGGGGTGCAGCTTAGTGTCAGTGTGCCCAGCGTGCCTGCATGAGCCCCTGGTCGGTCTCCAGCAACACGCGCACTCAGGCACGCACGATCCAGAGAAATTGGGATCTGCGGAAGGAAGGAGAGGACTTGGTAAAAGGGCTTCTAGGCAGAAACTGCTGCCGGAACACAGAGTTTAAGGGGGGAGGGGGGAGACTTAAGCTGCTGAATCTGATTTCTGCTAGCGTGAGAGGTAAGAGCAGAAGGAACAGTGGGCATTAGATGATTAAAAATGTTTAGGTTTGTCTTGTGGTGCTGGGAATTGATCCCAGAACCTTGCGCATGCAAAGCATGAGCTCTGCCACTGAACTACGCGCCACCACCACCACCCCCTGCTCCGAAGTTGTCCTTTTGTGTTTTGAACTGGCAGCTGTGAAGAGTCACTGAAAGATTATTAACACAAAAATGACTGTGGATCCATATTTATATCAACCATGGTGTGGAGAAGTAATTTTAGGAGAATGATAGTAATCCAGATGGAGGTAATTGGAAGCTTGGGGCGTAGCTCAGTGGTCGAGCCCCTGCTTAGCACATGCGAGGCCCAGAGTTCAGTCTCCAGCACTACAGAAAAACAAAGTAAGATTAACTGATACGGAGGCAGGGCTGCAACGGGAGAGCAAATTCAGAAGATGCTGAAGATCAACCAGCAAGACTGGGAGGAGGCAGGGGACGTAGTTCTGGCTTCCAAGACAAGGTTTAAGCGGCTGTAGCACAGAGAACAAGGTGACAGGCATCCAGGATGGTCCTATGACATGGTGGGTGACAGACCATGTGCTTACCCTTCAGGGAGCTCTGTCCTAAGCGCCCCGCACTAATGCTTAACACTGCCGATTATTTGGATCTGTATAGCTGATAAATGCGTTATCTCTGAAGACTTGCCCATAAACCTTCACTCCGAATAACACAGTTGTTTTCATACTAACTCCCCGTATATATATAGGTAGGTATATGTTATCTTCTATAAGAGCTGCATTCCTGAAATGTTGTAGCAAAATGCAACAGGTTAAAACCCCACAAAATGAGGTTCTCTTTAAATTTAAGTGCTGTAATAATTAATTTTTTATTACAGGATGTGAAGTTACCCCAGATGTAAACATTTCAGGCCAAAAATTTAATATTAAGCTCCTGATTCCAGTTGCAGAGGGCATGAATGAAATCTGGCTTCGTTGTGACAATGTAAGTTTCCCAATTAAAAGTGAACTTGAGTTTTCTGTACTGAGTGAGTCGACCAGTCACCCTAGTATCTTACCCTGAGAGCCCCTCCACTGCGATACCAGCAGCCCCAGGTGACTTCGTGCCTCTGTTTGCTTTCACTAGGAGAAACAGTACGCTCACTGGATGGCAGCCTGCAGATTAGCCTCCAAGGGCAAGACCATGGCAGACAGTTCTTACAACTTAGAAGTTCAGAACATCCTCTCCTTTCTGAAGATGCAGCATTTAAACCCAGATCCTCAGTTAATACCAGAACAGATCACAACTGATATAAGTCCTGAATGTTTGGTGTCGCCACGATACCTAAAAAAGTACAAGAACAAGCAGGTATTTCATTACTTTCCTCCATCTGCTGCTTTCTACTGATTCATTTTTATAATTTGGTACATATCCTTTACATTTTGTTTCCTCTGTTAAAAGTTTTAGTTTCATATCAGCTGGTTAGAATGTAAGTTAGGAAATACATAGAAGTTAATCAATTTGAATTGGTTAAAAATCTTTATCCTCTTACTAGGAGAGATACCAGGGAGGAATAGTTGAGAGGTCATTTATTCTAAACAACCCAAGGAAATCATTCTGTTCACAGGATGTTCTTTTAAATATTTCCGGGAATTGAGGATGGTCTATTTTAATGTTTTGTATTTAACTCATTTGGTTTCATTCCTTATATAATTAAGCAGCTGTGATGCAAAGTACAGTTAGCATTTCCCAACAGTTTTTTTAATACTTATTCTTGCTCTTGAAAAGGATTTTTCTGGCTCTGAAAATAAACTATAGGGTTGGGGAGTTAGCTCATGTGGTGCTTGCACAGCAAGCCCAAGGCCCCGAGTTTAATCCCTAGCACCCGCCCAAAAAAAAAAAAGAGAAAAAAAAGAAAAGAAACTTTATAATAGAGTAGAAACAATCTACACTCCTAACATTAATAGTCAGAACCTATCCAAGATTTTGCACAGTGTTACAAAGTTTGGTAAATTCTAATTGAATGAAATTCACTGCTTTTGGTGACTACTTTGTTTAGAATTCCTTTTCTGGAAATTAGTACCATAAAAGGTTTGCTATTTAGGAAAATAGTCCTTCAGTACAACGTGAAAGGTCCTGTGCAGGGGAATTTGCCTTGGGATAGCCCCGTATTCTCTCCACCAAACATCACGCCATAAAAGGAAGTAACTTCAGTTTGGACAGAGGAGCAGGGAAGACCTTTAGAATAAATATTTCATTTTTATCTAGTTTTGTTTTTATCTTCGTTAAAGAGTACATAATTTTAAAACATAATGAAAGGCCCCAATTAGATACACAGAATGCCTAATTCCTTAACTCTAAATACAGTGTTTATTATACACATCTGAAATCAGCTAGCTGGAAACACTCAAGTTTTAATCACTAAGTGTGCGTCTTTAAGTTTCAGAGGTCGTTAAGCTACATGGAAATTGTTTATCTCCCAGTCATAGGATGTGGGAGTAGTAAGGAATGGAGGAAATGCTGCCCTGGGAGCTTTGTGGAATGCAGATTGTTAAATTAAAAAGGGAAAGTGAAGCAATTAGTAATTGCATTTTTTATTCTCAGTCATTTAAGATTTATAAGGAACTTTGTTTCTAAAAGTGAATTCATTTGCCTTGAAAGGTACTGAATAATTTCAGATCTTAGCAGTATTATCATTCGAATATCAGGTATCAGGAAATAATACTTTCTGTCCCCGAGTTCCTGGCTAGGTTGTCGAGTAAAAATTCCCATGAGGACAAATGCAGAGTTTTGAATCTGTAGCTGACTGGAGGACAGTGTGTGTGAAGGATCCTTCTTAAACTCTTGTCTTCCATGTTGGCATCTCCCCAAGGGCACATTCCTTTGTAATCTTCCTTCCTCTCACTGGACATCCAGCTTACTCCTAGAAGGCAGGGAGTGACTTGCTGCCTGGCACCTAAAGGGGCTGGTAAGCAGTTGAGTCGCTCCTGTGTGTGAGCACTGTGCCCCTCACTGGACTCAGCACTCGGAACCTGTAGGCCGCAGGCCCGGGGCATCCCTGCTGAGGCATAAACACATAGTTTTCCCTTTGAGTCCGTCACTGGAACTATGTTTAATCTACTCTAGTTCCCCAAAATCATATTAAGTTACCTGAATTTACTGTGAACATTTTTGAATGAACGACTCAGACTGAATGTTGTATTTTTAAAGAGTTGTCCTATGTGTTTCTCTCTCTTAATCCAAGCTGAAATGGGCCGAACCTTAGTTCATGGCCACAAGTCCTAGGGTAGTGTACGGCATGTCTTTATTTTCCCTTCCAGGAAAAAGGATGCAAAAAGCAGATGGTAATTGAAAGGTTTGCTTTTCTTGTGTAAAGAAAGAACAGTATGCGCACTGCACTTCACACTGTCAGCCTCTCTGAAAAGCAGTGCATGTATCATACTATTCAACTAAATCAGAAATTTTAAAGGCTTTTGAATATTTTTATTTTACTACTAAAATGATTAGCTTTACTCTAACCAGTAAGAACTGGTACACACGGGGCGAAAAGAGGTATTTGCTCTTCATATTTTCTTCCTACAAATTTCTGCCCTTAATTTTAGCAACCTTTAAATTAACATTTTAAAATGTGCAGTGTTTCGCAGTATCCTAAATGGACAGTAATTGCTGCTGCTTCGTTTTCATTTTCATTCTTGCATTTACTTTGCCTGGTTTCCACCTAAAGTAGTTTTTTTGCATGGTTTTGGCTGGAGTTTCGGTTTGCAGGTTGCCACAGCTTTTGCTTTGCTTCATTGCCATTTTTTCTGATTGCCTCTTTTTTTTTTCTCTCTCCGCTTCCTTTTTCTTTCCTCGCATTGCCATCTACAGCCAGGCTATGTAAGAGATTTGGTAAGTTCTCCATGTTTGCCAAAAAAAGAAAAAAGAATAAACCGAAAAGTTAGAAGCCATAGCTACAGCCATCCCCTGGTGGAAGTAGTTATTCCAAAGTAAAATCTAATTAAAATGTTTTTAATTTTTCTTGGTGATTTAGACATTGCTAAAAATTAGTATGGTGATTTCAAGTACTTCAAAGCTGCTAATATTCCTACTAGAAACTTGTTTAATAGATACTCATCCAGCCATATCTTCATGCTGAATTTGAACACACCATGTGTATAGAGATGGGAATATACAGCTTTGTAATAGCACAGCAAGTCTCAAGTATGGCAGTTATGTACTCCTAATAGTACATTTTGTTTCTTAATATATGAAAGCTAAAATTAAGAATGTATCTTATTTTCAAAAAATAAACTATATATTGATTAAATTCACAAGTGTAGCCCGAGGTCATTTCTCATTCCAACTTGTGACATGTGGTTTTTATGGTGGGGCACATAATTCGGTCTTTCTCTTGATTGTACACTGAAAGAATAATGTCTGAGGGTAAAGCTGATGTCTCCTCATGTTCAGATAACAGCAAGAATCCTGGAGGCCCATCAGAACGTGGCTCAGATGAGTCTGATTGAAGCCAAGATGAGATTCATTCAGGCTTGGCAGTCGCTGCCTGAATTCGGCATCACACACTTCGTCGCCAGGTCAGCAGCTCCGTGAGGAGTAAACCTTTCATAAAGCTTGAGCTGTGTTTTCACTTCATCCACTTCGTGCAATTAGAAATTAAATATCTAGACCATAGTTAGGCACTCTAACCTATTTCAAGTAAAATGTAAAGAATATTAGAATTTATGTCGTATACTTTTAATTTTTACATTAAAAACTTAAAATGAGAGGCTGGGGATTTAGTTAAGTGGTTAGAGTGCTTGCCAGCAAGCGCAAGGCCCTGAGTTCAATCCCGGTACCCCCAAAAAAACCTCAAAATGACTAATTTTCTGTTTTTACTTATATAAGAATGACACTTTTATCAAGGTGTGGTGGCACAGCCCTGTAATCTCAGCACTGTGGACAACTGAGGCAGGAGGATCACAATTTCCAGCCAATCCTGGGCAACTTAGCGAGACCCTGTCTCAAAAAATAAAAAGCCAGGCATGTACGTAGTTCTGGGCAAAGGCCCTGGGCTCAGTCCCCAATACCAAAACAATTTAAAAGAATCACATTTTCACTTTTTCTTTCAGGGTTAGAGAAAACTTAAACAGACCAGTTGTTTCCCCCAAAATATGTTTATAAATGTTTCATATTTTTTTCAATATTAGGTTCCAGGGAGGCAAAAAAGAAGAACTTATTGGAATTGCATACAACAGGTTAATTCGGATGGACGCCAGCACAGGAGACGCCATCAAAACCTGGAGATTCAGCAACATGAAGCAGTGGAACGTCAACTGGGAGATCAAGATGGTGAAAGTCCTCTCTCTACAGATCAGTTAGAAACAAAAGGCCTGGGAAGTTCTGGAGGCTACTTACCATCACTTCCCAAACCGCAGACCCTGTCTGGTTACTCATTTCTCACCTCGTCTTGCACACTTCCCAGCTGTACTTCTGAACTGTACCAATCTGCTTAGAATGCTCCCTGATCTCTTCTACAGTTGCCCTTCTGTGTGGCTAAGCCCTCCACTCGTAAGGGCAGCCGCCGTTTACTGAATGTCCGCTTTGTGTCAAGGTGGCTCATTTGCACCCCTCCCGACCTCGCCCCAGCCTCCCAAGGTAGACAGATTGCCTGTAGCTCAGTCAGGACACTGTCCGTGACTGTGCAAGTAGTAAGTAACAGAGTCAGCATTCAAACTGAGATGATCCGGCGCTCTGAAACCTGCAAAATTTATATCATGCTGCCCCCCTGCCTTGATGTGCCTGAATTTTAAACAGAATATTTTACTAATAAGTCATTTGATTTAGGATCATATTGTATCATTTCTGAATAAAAGTCATTTCTGGCCATGCATGGTGGTGCACACCTATAATCCCTGCTACTCAGGAGGCTGAGACAGGAAGGTCAAAAATTCAAAGCCAGCCTGGACAACTTAATAAAACCTTGTCTTAAAATTTAAAAACTGAGCCTGGAGCTCAGTGGTAGAGCATCCCTGGATTCAGTCTCTAGTACTAAGGGGAAAAAAAACCACTTTTTGAAATATTCAAACATGATACCTAAAGGCTAAATATTGATGCAAATACTAAATAAAACACAGGAAATAGATTTTCTCCCAGGACTTGGAGAGAGACATTCTCATTAATTTAATCACCAGAGACCACTTGGGAACTTACTGACCTAAAACCCTTGCATTCTGTCTTCCTTTTCAGAACTCAGAAAATAATGGAGGAAGGGCTAATAAGCTTTCCTGTTCTTTCAGACTTGAAAGCTTGTTGTTGCTCTCACGTTTTAAAAGTAATTATTTGAGGATTGACAGGTATTTTGTGACAGGGCAGGCCTCAACCAGCACACAGCTTTGCTGGGAACCAGCTCTCTGGACTTCCATGGGCCTAATTGTTATTTGTCTTTGTTCCAGGTCACTGTAGAGTTTGCCGATGAAGTCCGATTGTCCTTCATTTGTACCGAAGTGGACTGCAAAGTGGTTCATGAGTTCATCGGTGGCTACATATTTCTCTCAACACGTGCAAAAGACCAAAATGAGAGTTTAGATGAAGAGATGTTTTACAAACTTACCAGTGGTTGGGTGTGATTAGAAATACTATGTAATGAAAGTCCACAGCCACAACAATATTTAACTTTAAAGCTGTTGTTATATGCTGCTTAATAAAGTAAGCTTGAAATTATCATTTTTATCATGAAAAACTTCCTTGCCTTACCAGACCGGTTACTATGTGCACTAACTCGCACGGTTCTTAACCTGCTATCGTGATGAAACGTGGACTCTTGAAGATGGCACACATTCCTTAGGGCCGTGAGTTGAAACCGAAATGAGGGCAAATCGGGAACAGACATCACTGACTCAAGCTAGCCAAACTGTAAGAAACAAGCCATCTACTCTAAAGTTACCCAGGGCTTAACCTGTATGAAGTTATTTATCATGTTTAATGCATGTGTTTTAATGTATGTTTCATTTGATGTCATGTTTTAAATATCCTACTTCTGGTAGCCATTTAACCCCTCCCAATATCCAATCAGGCCTGCAAAAGTTGCCTGATATTTAATAACGTCATTGTTTGAAGGAAAATGCTGTCAGTCTGTTGTGCTTGGTTTTTGTCCTTGAATAAGCATGTGTGTGTATTGTCTTGTGTTTTTATTTTTACACCATAATGTATTACGACACTTAGTATTCACCAGCATATTCACTGTCTGCCCAAAATATGCAACTTACGCGTTACAATATGAAGTAAAGGTTTATGAAGTATGCATTTTGTGTAACTAATGTACAAACACAAATTTTATAAAATTGTACAGTTTTTTAAAACTATTCACAACTAGAAAATGGCTTAAATGTAGCGTCCTTGCATTAATTAAATGCTTTTAAGAGATAATTAATATGCAGTTTTAATATGTGCTAAATTAAGAATGACTTCATTCTGGTCGTGATTTGCCACAGTGTCCCTAACTAACGGCTGGACTGGCCGCGTCCTAGTCTGTCGCGCTGTTACAATCTGCATTGGTGCTAGTGGGGAAATTCCTAGCTCACTCAGCCTGAGAGGGGCCCGGGAGGGGTGGATACCAGTGTTGCCCAATAATCCATGGTTTAAAGACTGTAAAATGCATTTTATTTTAAATAAAAGCAAAGCCTTTTATTTGATTTCTTTTTTGTACTTGTCTTTACTCTTTCCACAAAGGTAACTTTGTAGCAGTGAACTCCGGCCTTTCCCAAAGGCTTTGCCTCCGTCTGGAGCCACCAGTAGCTGCTTTCTCTCAGACAGATGCTTTTACTTAGGTTGGGAACCCTTCATTCGTCCTAATGCTAAGAAATGACTGTGTAATATGTTAGAAATGTGGTTAGAAGCAGAAGCCAACTCGAGCAGAATTTGTTCTAAACGGCAAAATAATTCTTGGTTGAAAAACTACCTTCATTAATTTACTCTGTTGTGGCTGCCAGTGTTCAGATCAATGCTGATCCTGGACTTTCTCCTCCTCTAGCCTCGCACTTAGTCAGACCAGTGTCTGTCCATTTTACCCCCACGTAACCTTGCGTCTCCCTCGTGTCATTGCTGCCACCACTGCTGCTGCTGTGGGGTGGCAGGAGCCTCTTAAAGCAAGCCCCGATCACCTTCTCGGGGCCATCTCGTACCAGCCGCGCTCCACCCCACGAGAGTGCCTCCCCGCGCGTTTCCATACCGTCTCCCCCGTGTGGGCGCTGCTCGGAGGCCTCGCTCCGCAGACCCTCTAGTGATACCAAGACAACACCGACCCCAGCAGAGCACCGGCTGCGGCTCTGCTCAGAGGTCTGCGGCCTGCGGCTTGTTCCTCCCTTACGCCCCCGGCCCTCCGCGTTCTGACACGGTCTCCGTGCCATTCCCCGGCGCCGGGATGTCCGCCCGGGACCTTCTCTTGCGCAGTCTCCACCTATCCGAACCTCTGTCTAGCATTTCGGAGTTCCGGCAGCTCGTGTTCTTGCGTCCCTCCGCACTGCCGTCATAACAAAGGCAGTGAGGGCGAAGACCTGGGTTGGTTATCTGCCCGTCCGGCGGTGGCAACAGCCGCCCTGCCTGAACCCTGAGCAGCCCTGTAGGCAGCGGCAGACCGAGATGGAGCTTCCCGCTCTGGGACTCGGGTCCAGATGAACACAAAGGCCCTGGGGACGGGAGACAGCCGAGCTCCCTTCCAGCTGTTTCTCCTACGTCAGCAAGTTCAAGGCCTGCTAGAAGCCCTGATGGAGTTAGACAGTAATCTCGACTCGCTACGAGTTACTTTCCACACAACCTTCACTCCAACAGGGAACATGGAAAGAAAGGAAAACAAAGCTTTTGTAAGTGAGGAGAAGGATTGCGGGAACAGGAGGGGAACGGAAAAAAGCAGCAGCGAGATGTACCATGTACAGGTACAAATTCCCCGTGGTCAGTGTTACCACTAAGTATAGCTAAACTATATCACTGAAGTAAAAAGAAAATAAAAAGGGAGGTGGAGACCTGAACTTTGTGAAACAGAAGCCACTTGTAGTTCTTAACCCTCTATTCTTACATAAGTCCAAAAAGCCACAGTAGGGAAAGCCATACTTTTCTTACTCAGTGTACTTTAGTTTTAGCCTCTGTGTTACTTACTTTTCTAGAGTCAGTGGTTAGGTTTAACACAGGGCTAGTCCAAGTTACAACACTCACAGACAAGCCACATGCAGGAAGAGTGCAGAAGGTCTGTCTGTGCACTAGAGACCCAAAAGATCCAGTCAAAGGCTGGGAGCCCACAGCAGTCCCATGGACACCCCTGTCCGCACGAAGGTGCTGAAGCAATCTATACTGCAGCCAGGATAGGACGCAGCAGGGATGGAGACCAGAGCGCCCCTGAAGCCAACAGCAGCCGTGCCCGACGACGGCAAGGCCCCGAGCTCCTTCTGTGAGAACAGTCGAGTTCCCTGTTGGAGAACCAGCCGCAACAGAGCTTCTGGGAAACAGTCACCCCTGTCTTCTGCTCCCGTTCTTCATATTGTTGGCAATAACCCGGAACCACAGTCCAGCTGGGCGTTCCTGCTCAAGCTGACCACAATAAGCCCACCACAGTCTCTTTTATGTTAAAAGTCTTATGAAGCTTTTCAATTAGTTATCAACTAGTGATGTAGTGAGATTAGGTCAGCCTGGGTTCCTGACCCTTAATTTATCCAGAGGAGTACAAGGGTTAAGTAAAATGTTGACTTAACACTGCAGCTACATTGGACATAATAGTTCCTCCATAAGACGTTAAGGTTTTTTTGTGCTGGGGGATCGAACTCAGGGCCTCATGCTTGCGGGGCAAACACTCCAACCACTGAGCTAAATCCCCAGCCTTAAAATGTTAAGATATTTTTAATTCAGCTTTTTTCTTATCCCCTGTGATGCATCTTTATCCCATGCCTTCCATACAATCTGTACCCCTTATTAAGCCCGACGAGTGATGCTGCTGTTTTTAGATAAGTTGCCTAAAACACAGTAACATCTTCATGTTTTTGATGGTTCAGAAAAGATGAGCCAAGCTGGGCATGGTGGTGCATACCTGTAACCTCAAGTACTCAGGAGGCTGAGGCAGGTTCAAGGCCAGCCTGAGCGACTTAGCTAGCCAGCCCCTGTCTCACAGTAAGATTCAAAAATAAGTAAGAGCAGGGACTGTAGTTAGCGATAAGGGTGCTGCCTAGAGTATGCAAGACCCGGGGTTAGTCCCCAGTACTGAAGGGAGGGGATGGCAGCATGCGGAAACCCGCCCTCTGTGGTGTGCTATCCGTCGGTACGCAGAGTAACTGCCCCTTCCGGATGCACCACCCTGCCAGCCCTGCTCCAAGAAATTCCACAATCGTACACACCGATTCAAAAATCACGTCACCTCCAAACCACTTTCCTGGCTAGTGCGGCCACCCCCTCTCAGCTACGTGGTTGAGAAGAAGGGCGAGTACGCGATGCGATACAGGTGTAGGCTTGATGCAATAATGAGTTGATCCAGTTTTTATTCTGATAAGGGTCCAGTCATCTACACAGGAACACACAGGAAGAAGACGTCTAGCGGCGAGTTTGTGCTCTCGGACAAATCCGCTGTCTTTATCTGAACTGCTTTGGTTTGGCAGCGCAAGACTGGGGGAGGTGGCAGAGATGAGCAGCAGGAAATGGGAAACTGCAGTCTGGGTAAGGGGAATGAATTTCTCAGGGTGGATTGCAGAGCTGCTCAGAACAGGAAACGGAGCGGCCAAAAAGCCTTATCTGGTGACCACATTTCCCACTGTGCTGATCTCTCTCTTGTTTTCTCTGCTTATTTAATAAACACAAAGTTTCCCAGGCTTGGACGTATACATTAGAATTCCCTGTTCCCTTAGTAAACAGCATATACACTCCCGGTTACATTTCCCTTTTGATATTTGGGTGTGGATGGCCCTGCATATTACTAAAAATCACGAGCACTTAAAATAATTTGAGACCATTATTTCCTGAGATGTAATTACAGTCTCATGTGGCTTCGCTGGCCAGGCATTATTCCTATTACTGCTCAGGGAAGCGCGCCAAGTTCAATGTTAATTAAATTTGTGATTAAAAACAGCACAAGCAACCAAACAGGTTTAAAATCATACCTCTATTATTATGGTTTATATAAAGATGAAAACATTGCTTATGAGCATAAAATTCTCCTCTGTAAATTTTATGAACTGCAGGACCAAGTAAAAGTCAACAGAACACTTTAACTCTCAGGCTTGCTAATCAAAATAGCTAAACAACCTTGTTTCTGTCTTGCCTAATTATAAATTCAATTAGCTCTTGGAAAGAATGTTCAGAAAAACAGGACAGAAAACATTCCTAAGAACAACAGGTGACGGGACCCACCTTATCAAATAAGCGCAAATCGAATAAAACCACGTTGAAAGTACAATGTTGGAACGGAGATAAATAGCCAAAGTCCAAAGAGACTCCAGATGCGCCCACACACAATCCTGGTTCTGAAAGCCCATGCCGCAGATCACCCAGAAGCACAGGACTTCCCAGCAGATGGTGCCGACTACGTCTGTGAAACAAGAATTTGGCCCGCTTCCTCATATCAGGATGTAGTGATCCAAATCAATGGATTAAAGACTAAAATGTGGACAGCAGAACTATAAAATTTTTAAAACATGACAGAGCATTTCTATAGACACTAGGGAAAGATTTTGTATGTTAAAGTAGAAACTAATTGCCTTAAAATGAGAATTATAAAAATACTAGAGAGTGAAAGACCAATTAAAATTGAGAGAAGATATTCGTAACACTTAAGTAACAGAGGATTAGAATCCAGAGTGTGCACACACATAGATCAAAAGAAAAATGGACAGGACCCTAAAGTAAGCATTTCACAAAAGGAGAAACTCAAAATGCCCATAAACCTAATAAAAATCTGTTCAACTTTTACTAGTATTGTAGAAAAACGGGAGTTTGTTTTCCTTTGCTGGTGGGAGTCTAAATGGGAACATAACAGCTCGGGAACATAACAGCTCGGGAAACCTTTTGGCATCGTGGGGTAAACTACAGATGTACCCTGTGGTCCCACAATCCCGCTGCTCGGTGGGCACCTAACCCGGAGAAACTCGTGCCACGCTCACCAGCGAGACAAGCACAAGAATGCCAAGAGCCCGTGACATCACCAGCAAGAGCCCGGAAACACATGTCTGAAATGGGACATAATAAGTTGTATTCCACTCCTAAAATGGAATCGAAATAGCCATGCATCAATTCCACTACACAAATCAACATGACCGAGTCTCAACCTAATGATGAACCATTTTTAATACTTGTTGCAGAAGACACAAGGTCTGATTAAAGTTTTAAAACATGCAAGATTTTAAACATTAAAACAATGAAGGCCGCAAACTGGCTTTACTGTAGACAAAACGCTGTATGTTTTCAAGACAGAGCACTGGAGATTCTGAGCGATAGCAGCCTAATGCACGTGGGTCCGGCAGCGGCCCTCAGCAGTGTCCTGACGACGCTGGCCCTGGACTGGATCAGCGCTGAGTCCAGCCTCTGCTGCCAGGCGAGTCACTCATCAGAGGCCTGTCCAGCTGCCGTGTGTTAAGAATCGAGCTTGGGAGCCCAGGGTCGGGGTGCAGTCCCCTGTTGGTGCCATCAGCTTCGCTTGCTTCATGCGCAAAAGCTCTGCTGCTGTCCTGTGAACGTCCCAGGAGCAACTGAGTAAGAAGAACGGGTCTGTTGGCTCCACTAGAAAGTCAGCTCTTAAAGCTCTGCTCAGTGTACAAATCACAGCCTTGTTACTCATAAGTAACTGTGAAAACGTCAACAAAAATCTTACTGAACCAGCCCGGCCGTATGGAGGAGCCCAGGAATCCGACACCTCTTGCAGCCTGGATTAGGGTCAGCAATGTCCCCATACTTGAGACTCAGACTTCTGTAAATGCTAATTTCTAAAATAGGGATTCTAATAATGATGCCAACTCTCAAATTACCTCACACATTCGTGATCTGAAAGTGCTTTATAAATATATGAATTTGAAGTCAAGAGGCAAGACAGACGGCAATGACTGCTATATACAAAGAAAATCTTGAAAATACCTAGAATCTTTTTTGTTTTTAAAATGTCTCTGGTTCATATACAAAGTACTCTTCCCCCACAAAAAAGTGATTCCAGGTAGATAAAATCATTACAAGGCTTTTTTTTTTTCTTTTTTTTAGACAGGGTCTCAATGTGTAGCCCAGGGTGGCCTCAAACTCACAGCAATCCTGCCTCGGCCTCCCGAGGGTGGGATTACAGGCATGTGCCACCACACCCAGCTCTAGGAGGCTTTTTAAACACCACACTGCTTCTCTGGTGTGACAAACTGAAGTGTAAATAAGGACTAAAATGTATTATATTGGGAAAGGGAAGAAAGTGTTCAAATGGGAAAGGGAACAAGGGAGGGGGAGGGGGAAAGGAACGGAGGGACTAGAGAAAAAAGAATAGAAGGAAAAAATGGAAACAAAACTTTTGTAAATAAGGAGGGGAGGAGGGGTTGGATGGAGGGGAGGGGAATAGGAAGAAAAGCAGCAGCAAGAGAGACCACGTAAAGGTACAAATCCCCTATGATGAATGTTATTATGTATATCTAAAATTTTATAAAATGTATAAATAATTCTTTTCAATAAAACCAGTTCAGGGTTAGGGTTAGAACTAGAAAGAGGGAAGGGGGAAAAGCAGGAAGGGAAAAAAAGGAAAGAAAGGGGAAAGGGAAATCATGGAGAAATGTGAATAAACCTGCTATAAATAGGGAGGGAGGGAACAGGCGGAGAGGATGGGGAAGAGGGGGGAGAACCAAGATGTATCATGTACAGGTACAAAATAAATGTGATGAATGTGATCATTATATGTACAATGTACCAATACATGTTCTTGGTTAAAAAATAAAAAATACAAAAATACAAAAAAAAAGAAAACCAATTCAGGACAGCTTCAGTAAGAATGGAAAAGACACACCACAGACCAAGTAAGACATGCATGAGGTTTTTCTACAGGGATATATTTTGAATGAAAAGCTGTAATTTTTTATCAGTCGTCAGGGGGGACTGTACCAAAGATGGGGGAAAAGGAAGCCCTCTTCAAAAACAGCCTCAACAGGGAAGAAGTTTACCAAAATTAAAGTACATATATAAATAGAGGGCCTTTTGAGCCATCTGTCACTTAGGTGTGACTTTCACATAGCCCTGGCTGGCTGGCCTTGAACTTGTGGCGATCCTCTTGCTCCAGCTTCCATGCCGGGCTTGTCTTTTTTATTTCTAAACCACGCCCGAGAAGTAACCTAGCACGACAAGACTTCATGGGGTGTCTGTGATGCCTCTGGGCCTGGTGTTCGCAAGAGAAGCCTGCCTGTCCGGGCTCGGTGCCCCAAGGCAGCTTAGAAACGTTCCTTCCTACAGATTCTGCTGAAACCAACCTC
This sequence comes from Hystrix cristata, assembly GCA_004026905.1. NCBI lineage: Eukaryota > Metazoa > Chordata > Mammalia > Rodentia > Hystricidae > Hystrix > Hystrix cristata. The sequence goes on from PVJO010012205.1 coordinate 48,238, forward strand.
TCAGGAAGAGTGCAGGCCTCCCTCGTATCCTTAGCAGGAAGCCAGGACACGGTTCCAACAGATGCAGGCTGTACTTGTGAACGGGACATCTGTCACGTGCCCAGAATTCCTCCTCTGAAGCTCTTTAAAGAGGGGACCAGACAGATGTTTTCTTTAATCTTCACTGGTTAAGGCAAGTCTGTGGGCTGTACAACCTCTACAGTTTTTGTTTATTCAGTTTTTTTGTTTTGTTTTAGGTAAACAACATGAATTTGACAGTTTTTTCTGTAGTCCCACAAACTTGAGGTCAAATTATGTTGCTTTAGAAACAAAAATTATTTCTAAACCTGTAATATTCTATTCTAAGCCCTGCTGTTGTTTCCTCCCCTGAGAGACCGAGCCGAGAAATGGGCTCCTTCCACACCGGCTGAGGTTTTTAAGGTTTAACAACGAGCTGTTCAGACCTCATAATGGGGCGCTGTCTCTATGGAAGGGTCACAAGCCACCTGAGGCCAGTCGTCCATTTGTCCAGAGAGCTGTTCACATTCAGATGTGTTCCTCAGTCAGCCTGCCCGAGGAGGCAGGGAAAGCCCCGCAGCTGATGCTTTTTTTGAGAAAGGGAAGAACTTTTCTGACATAGCTGAAGCCCCAAGTAGGTCACCAAAGCTGACGGGAAAGCAGAAAGCAAGAAGCTACAATCTTTTCAATACATCTAATTCCGCAAGAGCGCAGAATGAAGCGACGACTATGCAAGCAACACAGGCCTGTGATGAAGACTCTTCTCGGGTGACAGCCACTGGGTGACAGGCGCCACATGGCCGTTTATGACTAATGGCAGAGGGGATGATGGGGGAGATAAGTGCTCACGAGGCAGGGTGGGGGCGAGGCGGGAACCCAGAGGCCGGGAGGCTGTGGGAGGGAGCCCGCAGAGGGCGGGAGAGTGGAGGGAGCAAGAAACCCAACCCGACACAGGAAGGGGTACGGCCGCAATAAACATTCGGGGAAACCTCAAAGAGCGATTTTAAAACGAAAAGAAAGTGGTGGAAATCCTCAGAGAATCATGCAGAGTGATGTGGTACATGCTCGAGTTATTCAAATGAAGCTAAATTTAACCAACTATTTCTGAAGAGCAGATGGGAAAACCAGAACGTGAGGGAGATAAACCATTCAAAATCATCCCGAGGAACATGGGAAATAACATGTACATACGAAGCACCAGCTCTTACCTAAATTAGCTTGCATTTTTAAAAGCAGAGGGAAAGAAAATAAAAATAAAAAGCAGAGGAGGAACAAATATGAGGAAGGAAAAGGTAGCAGAAGCTTCCACACACCCGTGGGAAGCCAACCCGAGTTTTCAAGGATGCTTCCTGCGTTCAGGATGCGGCGAGCTGGACCAGGAACACCCTCAGGGGAGGGCAGAGGGGAAGCGAAGAAGAATCGCAGACCTCCAGCCACAGAGGCGCAGCGTGGGAATCTGCAACACGGCCGGGGAGTGCTCCGGGACCTTAGACCCCAGCAGATGTGCCCAACTCTGCTCTTCTGAGACAAGCTGTGCTCAGCGAAGCTCCTGGGAAGGGATCTGGGAAGACTGAGGCAGTAAACAATCCTCAAAACCAGCTCTTTGCAGCAAACCCCACGTAGGTTTCCTGAAGGGAAACGACACCAATAACCACAGCTATGTAATGCAGGGCAGAGACTGGCGGAGCCTCCGCAGCCCACGAGGTCACAGCATGGTAGAAGCCCTCCCTGGTGACCCTTCCCGAACCCACAGGTGTCCACCATGGACACAGAGACTGCTCCAGGGCCTTGCTCCTGCTCCTATGCCTGGCGCCTGAGGGGGGCCTAGCCCAGAGAGGCAGCTCAATGCAAACTCCCTGAACGGTGGAAGGGAAGAATTCCAGCCCTAAAGGAGAGGGTTGGCCTTTGACATAGTGAAGACTCGGACGTGAAAGTTCTTATGAAACGCTGGATTGTGGCTCCAGCTCAGTAGGAGGCCATTTGCCTAGCATGACCTGAGGCCCAGCGTTCAATCCCCAGCACCACAAAAATAAATAAAAGATTGTAAAACTCAGAAAGAACTGTAGTCCAGGCCTGAAGTTGAATATGGTTATATTCTTGTTTTTATTAGCGAGCTGAGATTTTTTTCTGCTATTTTTAGGTATAAAAATTTAGCCTCCTTTCCCTACGACTAGTTGTTTTGAAGTTGGGAAATGGAGCCAATTTAAATAGTGCTCGGATCAAAACAACCCAGAGACAGGTGTTCGCCAAAGAAAAAGCAAATAAGTTCACATTGAAAACCAAACAAACAAGAAAAAAATGTTTCAGGATTGCCTGTGTGAATGAGGCAGAGAGTCTTGTTAGGTTATGAATGAGAAGAGAGTCTTGTCATGGAGATATAAAGTTGTTAATTCCCAAGTTAAATTCAAAGTAGAAGAGTCCACTAAAACCCGTTTCTAATGTCTTCTCCACCAAGTCTTCCATCATGCTATTTCCCAAATATCAGGGTCAGTTATGTTCAAACTAAACAAAAGGATTTTTCCAAACTCACTGAGGAATGTTTCTTAGAAATTCAAGATGGCAGAACAGAGACAACCAGCACTCGCCGGCTCTTCCTGAAGGCAGAAGCAAAGTAACGAGTGTAGAACTGCGTACTGAGGTGAGCAACCGAGAGGCAACGTTGGCAAGACACTCGGGAAGCTCGTAGATTCAGAGACCTGGACGACACTAAGAGAACCAAAATCCCGGCATCTGCCGGCCCTGCTCCGAGCCAGGGACGGTGTCCCTCACAGCCTGCCCAGGTGAGTGAGCTGCCATCTCCCCGGGAGCCTTCATGGGAAGAGGATGGCACACTGTCCCCGGGCCGGTTGGAGCCATCGCGAGGAGTAGGACTGCGGCCTCTCAGGCCCATCTGTGACCTCAGCCCGCCACCAGCTGCTCTGCACAGTAAGCACCATCGTGGACCATGGTGAGAGTCTGTGCTAACAAATTGGAAAACATAAAAGACATGGAAACATTTCTGGATCCATATGATCTATCAAAACTGAACCATGAGGATATTAAAAAAAAAAAACCAAAAAACCTGAATAGACCAATAACAAGTAATAAGCCTAAGTCAGAATAAGAACCCTGACAAAGAAAAGGCCTGGGAGTGGAGGGCTTCACTCTTGAATTTTGCCATACTTTTAAAGAAGAGCTAATGTCAGTTCTTCTCAAAGTATTACGCAGAATTACACAGAACTGAAAGGCATGTGGCCTTTTCAAATTCATTCCCTGAGGCCATCATCGCCTATTGCCAAAACCAGACAAGGACACACAGGAAAGAAGAAAGGAGGGAAGGAGAAAAGGAGAAAAAAGACAGAGAAAGAGGGAGGGAAGGGAGAAGGAAGAGAAAAAAAACAAACTGATATCCCTGATGAACACAGACGCAAAAATCTCAACAAAATACTAGCAAATTAAATTCAACAACACGCAAAAAAAATTCTACGACACATCAAAAAGATCATATACAATGATCAAGTTTGTTTCATCCCAGGGAGACAAGGATGGCTCAACACATGCAAATAAATAAATGTAATACAGCACATCAACAGAAAAAAGGATTAAAAATCATGGGATCATCTCAATTAATACAGAATAAATATTTGATAAAATTCAACATCCTCTCGTGATAAAATCCCTGAACAAACTAGTCACAGAAGGACTGTACTCAACATGGTAAAAGTTGCATAAGGCAAACCCACAGTCAACATCAGACTGAATGGGGAAACTAAAAATATTTTCTCTAAGATTAGAATCAAAACAGGGTGTCCACTCTCGCTACTCTTATTCGATACAGTACTAGAAGATTTCCCAGAGTGATTAGGCAAGGGAAGGAAATAAAGGATGTACAAACAGGAAGAGGAAAGTCCAATTATCCTTGTTTTCAGATGACATTATTCCATGTATAGAAAAACCACAACTACCCCAACAGACTATTAGAACTGCCAAATGAATTCAGGATAGCAGCAAAATACAAAAACCAACATACGAAAACCAGTAGCTTTTTTATATGCCAATAATGAATTTGCTAAGAAAGAAATCATGAAAACAACCCCACTTATCATAGCTACAAATAAATAAATAAATGGAATACACTTAACCAAGGTATTAAAATAACAATGAAAATTAGAAAATGTGGAAAAAAAACAAATTGAAGACACACCAAAAAAAAAAAAAAAAAAAAAAAAAAAAAAAAAAAAAAAAAAAAAAAAAAAAAAAAAAAAAAGGAAAAACCTCCCATGTTCATGGATTGGAATAATTAATGTTGTTAAAGTGTCCATACTACCCAAAGCAATATATATATTCAATAAAAATACCAATGACATTCTTCACAGAACTGGTAAAACACTAAAATTTAGATGGAAGCATGAAAGGCCTCAAACAGCCTCGTAGGTCTTCAGCAAGGAGAGCACAGCAGCAGGCAGGCGCCGTGGTGCGCTCCGGGAGGCTGGGCCAAGAGGCGCTCGGGCCCAGCCTGGACGACTTAGACCCTGTCTCAAGACGAAAAAAGTGTTTCAAAGGCTGGGAATGTAGTTCAGTGGGAAAGCCCTGGACTCTGTCCCCAGGAACACACACACACAAAGCTGGAAGCATCACAATTCCTGATTTCAAGTCACACTGTGAAACACAGTAACGAAAACAGCACGGTATTGGCATGGAAACAGATAGCAATGGAACCGGTTAGAGATCCCAGAAATTAACTCACACATCCAGAGCCAACAGATCCTCATCAACAGCAACAATGACAACAATGACAAACAGTGGGGAGTAGACTGCCTCTCATTACCTGTTGCTGAAAAAACTGGATATCCACACGTTGAAGACTTAAACACAGTCCCTCTCTCATTTGTACAAAAATCAACTCAAAATGGATCAAAGACCAAAACGAAGACCAGAAACTTTAAAACTACTAGAAGAAAACATAAGGGGAACACTTTAAAGACTTTGGTACAGGCATGATTTTCTGGATAAGACCACAAAAGCACAGGAAACAAAAGCAAATAACTAGCAAATGGGATTACATCAAATTAAAAAGCTTCCACACAACAAAGAAAACAATCAACAGAGAGATAATCTTCGCAACGGGAGAAAATATTTGCCAACTCTACATCTAGTAGGGTTAATATCAAGAATATATAAGAAACTTTAAATTTTTTTTAAAAAAGCCCCAAATAATCCAATTTTAAAACAAGCAAATGACCTGAACAGACATTTCTCAAAAGAAGAAATACAAGTATCCAACAAATATATGGAAAAATTAGTCAACATTGCCAGGAAAATGCAAAGCAAGACACAATGAGATACCATCTCACCTCAGTTAGAATAGACATTATCTAAAAAAAAAAAAAAGATAGTAAGAATACGGAAAAAAGGTGCCTTTATTCATTGTTGGTAGAAATTAGAATTAGTACAGCTGTTGTGAAGGATAGTATGAAGTTTTCTCAAAATACTAAAACTACCTGTTCTGTATGATTCAGCTGCCTCACTTCTGGGCAGGCACCCAAAAGAAGTCAGCTACCAGAGAGATACCCGCATGCCCATGTCTACTGTGGGACTTCGCACAACTGCTCAGACCTGGAACCCGCCTAGGTGCCCATCAACAGAGGACTGAATGAAGGAAATATGTTAGACGTACCCAGTGGCCTACTTTTCAGCAGGAAGGAAAAATGAAATCCTGTCACTTGCAGCAAAGTAAATAGAACCGGTGGACACTGTGTTAAGTGAAATAAGCCAGATGCAGAAATGTAACCCCTGCGTGTTCTCTTTCATAGGTGGAAGCTAGAAGAACCAACGTGAGAGTAGGACAGGGATTAACAGAGGCTGGGAAGGTTGCGTGTGTTGGGGGCGCCGTGGGAGAAGGGTGGTTGGATTTATCAACACACACTGTACACACGTACAGAAGAATCACATGGAACCCCATTGTATACACAAATGTTAATATAAAAAGTTTTAAACATATTTTTAAAAGTTGATCCCTGCCATCCTTTCCTTCCACTAATGATAACTGAAAACTTACTGAGCAAGAAGCTCACTGAGGGCCTTTGAAAGCATTTTACGCTAATGGCATTTAATCTCATTTGCGGCCTGCAAAAGAGAGACTGAACTTGGGAGAAGTCACCAAACTGTCTCAAAGTCACACAGCTAATAAACGGCACCAAAGTTGGCCATTTTAAATACTGCGATCTGCTCCCTTAATTGTCAGCTGAAAACTGCTCTGGAAAAGTAGGGCAGTTACATCAGTCTACAATCCATTCAATTTTTAAAATGTTGTAAGTGCTTTTAAAATCATGTTACTATGGAAAATTCAAATACACGCAATGTAAGTAAAATAGTATAGAGCGCCCATGTGCCTGTCACATAATTTTCATTTTCAATATACTGCTATTCTTGCTCCCTCTTTACCTCTACCCTTCACGCTACTTTTGCATCATTTTTTAGTTAAAAATATATACACTAAAATCAATCTTAGCTGTACAACTTGACAAATGAATATTCGTGTGTAACCCACACTCCTCTTAGAATTCAGATCCCAGAAAGCATCCGTGTCCCTTCTAGTCTTTCCTCCCCATGCCAAGAGGAACCACTGTGAGGTTATTTCCCTCCACCTCTTTTTTCCCCTTTCAGAATTTATATTATTGGAATCACATGGTGTGTATGCACTTTTTTTTCTCTTTCAGCATATTTTTGGGATTTATGCGTTGTTGCTAAATGTAGCCATAGTTCATTCCTTGTATGAATACACCACAATTTATTTACCATTCTCCTACTGATGTCCATTTGGGGTGTTTCCAGTCTGGGGCTATTATGAATAAAGCTTACTATGCACATTCTTCTACGAGCCTTTTTGGTGAACATAGGTTTTCATTTCTTTCAGGAGTGAAAACTGTAAATTGAAAGCTAAGTATATGCTTGATTTTTACATAAAATTGTCAGAAATTTTTCCAAAGTAGATATACTACTTTTTATATTTCTACTAGCAAGTTCCAGCTGCTTACAGCCTTACTCACACTGACGCTGCACATCTGTGTAATCTTGACCATTCTGAGGGGGACAGAGTGCTATTTCCTTGTGGTTTTAACTGGCATCTCTGGGTGACTAACGCTGTTGGGCATCTTTTCATACGCTTGTTGCCCACTCATATCCTCCTTTATGATGTCTCTGTTTATGATTTTCACCCATTTTTAAAACAATGGGTTATTCTCTTCCATGCTATGGATCGTTCTTAATGATGCCTTTGCAACTAGAAATATTCAATTGTAAAAAGCCTAAATTTTCCCTTTTATGGCTATTACTTTCTATCCCCAGCAACATTTATGTAAATAAAATAAAGAACTTCTGGGATTATGATTGAGATAGTATTGAATCGCCATCTTACTTTGGGGAGAACCGGCATTTAACCATTTGAGTTTCCAGTCCATGGGTATGGTGTCTTCTCCCACTCACTAGGTTCTTCAAAAGAAAAACTGTTTTGAGAAAGATTGTTTAAGGTTCAAGGTGATCTCCAGTCAGTCTATTCTGCTCTATCATGGTTGAAACCTTATTAGCTATTGGTCTTAGAGAGGACCTCAAATAAGAGTAATAATTTCACACAGGGAAAATGATTCTTTTTTTTTTTTTTTTTTGGTGCTGGGATCGAACTCAGGGCCTTGTGCTTGGTAGGCAAGCACTCTAACCACTGAGCTAAATCTCCAGCCCCGGGAAAATGATTCTTAAAATGTAAATAAAGAAAATGCACATCAACTACTCTAACATGATAGCCAGTAAACTTGGGGCATTTGTAGGTAAACAGATGCACCTTGAGACCATAATCTTAAGTGAAATAAATCAGACACACAAGTTTAAATATCACACGGTTTCTCTCATATGAGAAATGTGAAATATAAATAAAGAGAAAAAAGATAATAGGAAGTAGGGAAATCTTTTTCAAATGGGAAGGGGAACAAGAGATGGAGAGAGGGAGGGAAAGGAGGAAAGGGGGATTTTAAAAGAAGAGAATTGAAGGAAAAAATGGAAATAGAGCTTTTGCAAATGGGAAGGAGAACAAGACTTGGAGGGAGCAGGGAGAGACAGGAAGGGAAGAAGACCCAAGAATTAGGATGTTTTTGTATATGTACAAACTCCCCATGATAAACGTAATTATGTACCACAAATGGGTACCAATAAAATTTTTTTTAAATGCATACAATTTTTTAAGCATCATGTTAAGAGGAAATTACAGTCTACTTGAGGGTGGGAAGCTCATCACA